>VXAV01003000.1:4814-26241 GCA_013399715.1 Alectura lathami
GGCCTCAGAGCCAGCTACGCCAAAAGAAATGTAGTTGAAACTTTGCTGTGTGGTATTGAAGTACAGGATGGAAGCCATTAAGGAAGAAAGGAATTTACTGATTTCATGGCATTCAATGCATACTCCAGGAAAAAATAAAGAAAAGCGAGGGGTGTGTGGCTTTTGTAACTCAGTACCAACATCATTGTTGCATATCTGGGCTTTCTATGGCAAAGCTGCTAAATCCCAATCCATATACAATCTCTCTGTGCTGTTTCTGATTGTACCTAATTTAATTAAGTACTTATGAAAACTACTGAACTCTGGTTAGAGAGAACTTGTCTTCAGCACATCCAAAGCTGTGATAGATAGATCCATTTGGCACATACACACTAGCTAGAACTATTAGGTGTAGAGCCATAAAGTGAAAGCCATTAGCCAGGAGAGAAGGGCCACCTTACAAGGAAGGCAAAGCAGCTGGCTCAGCCCTACGCTGGAGAAGAAAGAAGCTGAATATAAAAGAGAAGACTGGAAGAAAAAGCTGTCTGCCTGAGACATCAATGTCGGCGTGGAAAGGATTAGAGGAAATGGATACATATGCATCAATAATAATAATATCCTAACCTGCAGAGGCACGTCCTATAGCTAGCACATTGAGGTAACAGATGGAAATAGCCTCCGTGTTCTTTGTGCAGGGATGTGCACAGGTGCTGTTTCCTCATCAGGAGATCTGTGTGTGCCTGTAAGCCTGCAGACCTGCTGATCTGTTCTCCTCCTGAGGGTAAAGATTTTCTTGCTTTGACTTCTACTTTGCAATTTCAGAGTGAGCGGATGGGGTTGTGTGAGACAGCTCGCAGTTTGCTGACAAAGCTATGGATAATTATCACAACTGAAGGAAAATTTCGTGCAGTTGATAAACAGAACCTTGGAAAAAAATGTAGGCTGAACGGGATGTTTTTAATTTATATTGGAGCCCCCCAGGGGAGCTGTGCTAAATAGGCTCAGGTCTCACCCTATGGTAAAATGGATATTTGTCTCACCAGTGTAGTATCTGTCATACACATTCCTATTTAACCAGCTAAAGAACCTACAGCTCAGCTGTAGGCAACCTTACCCTGCAACTAAGAAGCCAAGGCTGACTGTAACTAAGTTCCAATCACCTAACACCTCACAGGAAGAGATTCCCCAGGAGTCTTTAAAGAAGTTCTTGTCTCACAGTATCCTGTGGTAGGAAGCAAACCACTGTGAATGCTTTTGAAGGGGCATATTGCAATGTGACAGCACACCCTGAGAGAAGGTGACGTTGGTTCATTAGATGAGTTAACCTGCAGTTCTTCATGGCAGTCTTTGCCTCCTTATTCCAACAACAAAACAAATCAGAATATGTATCACAACATTTGTACAGGAACAAAGTCCAATTCCTGCAAGAGCTTTGAATGGGATATTTATTTACATTTCCTATTGTTTTTTGAAATGTTTTAAGTTTCTACAGCTCATTGACTTTATTTTCATGTGAAGTTATTGAAACTTTCCAATGACAAAAAGTTAAAACAGGAATTCACAATACAGGCACAAAATCAAAATCAAACTCACCCCATCCTTAAAAAAGGAAGACAAAACAAAACAACAAAAAAAACCCCATACAAATAGCAATGAATGGTACTTACCCATTTCTTCTCCTCATACTTTTAGTAAAGAAGGAAAACTACAAATCTGATACCATATGCAACCACTTACCTGTTTTCTGAAAGCTAAAGCTTTTTAAAAATTAAAACCAAAAAGCCTATTCATCTTCTGCTTTGCTTCTCTTCTTCAGGAGGTGTGCTGAGGATCCACTACAGTAACCTTTCCTAAGCCACAGTGAGGACCACAGAGCACTTTGGTATGGGTCACCTCCCATTTCATTTGTGGAACAAGCAGGGACACCCACATAACTGCTCTGATGGAAGAGTAACCTTCAGAAAATCCTGAGTCATTCTGAACTGCACCAGCTGTGGTTCTGGCCTTCTCTTGCCATGGGAGAACTGTGCATACAAGAGGCAGTTAAGGTACTTACTTCTGTCCCCTTCCAAGTGCTTAAACAATTTTCCTGACTTTTCCTGGCTACTCCTCAAAATATCTGGAATCAAGGAGGCAGCCTTATGCAGCCTATCAGTTATCCACAGACCATCAGAAAATTGTCTACGGATCCCGTCTCTGAGACTGCTACTTTGGAAAACACAACGAAGCTGTGTTTCTGTAGCTCTAAGTCCACTTCACTTGATCATGAAATAATATAGTTTTCCAATAGCTCAAGCTCTGCTGCTATGAAGATCCAGATACTTCCAGACATATCTTTCCCTCACACCAGTACTGGTGTGGAAACACAGCTCCTCCTGCACTGCAGCCCTCATGATATGACAGTGTTCCCACGTTTGTGTAAGCCTTTCATAGGGCAAAGAACGTCTAATTAATAGGGAACACATTTGTAGCGGATGAAGAAGAAAGGAGTATTCAGGTTGGTGTTAGCATGTAAAGATAATTTCAAGTTTCTTGATTCACAGACTTTGTTGCCATTTTTTATTTTCCCCCAAAAAATATGTCACTGGAAGCATAGCATGTTATGTGTCTTTTGTGACATTTCATAACAGCCAAGAGATAATTCTTCTTCTTCCGAGTTGCTGCCTTTTTCTCAGTGCAGTCCTGGTGTTCCTCCCATAGTTTATCCACATATTTTTGTACAATTATGTGTGTTTTCGTAAGCACACACTTCCAGCATCTCTGAACTTGCTTCCCAGGATATGATCCAAGCGGTAAGGCTGAACTAGTCAAGTGATTTAACACACATGGATTCAGGTAGGGTGTGACCAGAGGAGGGAATGCAGCCCACCCAAGTCTGAGCCTGTGAAGGCCAAGTGAAGTAAATTTACTAGCATGCTTTTTCCCTTTAAACCCCCAACAAAACATACAATCAAAAGGTGAAGAGTTCAGTTATGAAACAAACAGGACTCCTTTAAAAACATGCAGCTGGCTGAGCCAAAGACAAACCATGATGTCATTGGGTGGGAACTTCCCCTCGCTGTATGCAAGCAGCACGGAGGGATGCGATGCTGGACGCAAATAAATCTCAGGGACGGTTTGAACGTATTCTGGCTTTTAGCTGGTACAGCTCTTTTGCAGTATCACTGACTTGCTCTTCTATATCTTCAACTCTTGTTCATCTGCCATAAAGTGGGGTCCACAAAATTTTCCATTCCTAGCCATGCTACTCTTACACACAGACTAAAAGCTAATCTGATTTGCAAAGCTGTCAGTCACAGCATCGATTAGGTGGTAAATAATGGTGCTAATGCAATCTCAAAATGGCAAGCAGCTTTTGCAATATTCTCTTTGAAGAGCTTGTAGGGTCCCATCTATATTACAGCCCCATCAAATTGGGGAATCTGGTTGTTGACAAGTTACCCTATAACTGGGTTTTCACGTTTGTATTGATCAGCTCAGGGCTGCTAAGACCTCAGGGTCCTGCAGACCTTTAGGTACATGGTTCATATGTTTTGTCTGTTTGCAGAGCTAGAAACTAGGTTTGCCTACAGGATATTTCCCGTGCAGCCAGTTAGCTTTGATACCTTTATAGGAAGCTCCGTGAGGAAAGTCCATGTGTTCTGTTGTCAGCAAAGGTGTCTGAAAAATACATTAAAAAAAAAAAAAATTGTTAATGACATCAGTGTCTCTAATTCTTGCTGTTCCACCAAAGACCCTTATGGTTGTAAGAGAAACAAAGGTCAAATCCTGGCTCCACTGCATCACTGAAAAACAATCTCTTTTGTCAGCAATGTGGCCTACATTTTTTCCTGTGTGTTTTATATTGAAATATGGCCCAGCAGGAGGAATCAACACTTGTGAGAGCTCAGACCAAAACAACTTGAACAAGAAAATTAGCTTGCTGTCTTTTTCCTCATATTACATGGGCTTTTATCTGTATCATGCAGGTTTCATGCAATGTTTTATTTTCTCACAGAAAGACCAGGATTGATTATTAGAAGTTTTATTGATCTGTATTGAATTATATTAGCATCTATGTCTGAGAGAGGTCCAGATAATAACATCCAACTCTTTTTCATTTTGCTCTTCCCACAAGAATGGAACAAATATTCTATTTTTAAACAGTTTTCTTTTACGATTTCACTTAAATGATTTTTTTGCTTAAACTATACTTAAGAAAAAAAGAGTGGATAAAAAAATCTCCACAATTGACATTGATTTGCACAGAAATCTGTTGTCATTTTTCAAGTACCATATTCAGAAAGGTCAATGTACTCAGAATGCACAGACTCATTGTGTGAACCTAGAGAGTACTGAGTGGAAAATGTGCATCACGGAGAGCTAACCTCTTTAGAATCATCTGTCTCAAGTGTTTGCCTCAGGTCATTTTTTGGCATGAAAAAAGCCTACCATGCGTAGTCATGACCTTGCTGAGACATCTGTTATGTCTTGTATCAAAAATAATGAACATCCTGATTTTCAGTGAATTTAAAATTTGCTTCAGTTAAAGTCAAAACCTCGCACTCTCCTTTTTTTCAACATGAACTATTCATTTTGTTTCTCAAAAGGAAGAAATGACAGCTAATATCAATACTGGGCCCAGCTACTCACTTTCATAGTGTTTAATTAGAAACATTACCGTACTGACGGTACTGTATCACGGCTCTAGCTTTGATTGTTAGCTATATTGCATTTAGCCTTACTGAAGTTTTACACACGTAAAAGCACCCTTCACTGTTAAAACCTATGTGTGCCTAGCTGTGTCATGAGTGGAGACGTGGTCACCCTGTGTGCAGCTCTAGATGCTCCTTGCAGGGATTCTCCCTGCTGCCGGGGGAGCAGGTGAGCCCACAGCGAGCTACGGCCCTATAGCGAGGGACTTCCCCTCGGATGCCCTCCCGGTCCCTAATCCACAAACTCCACTAATCTGCGCCCCGCATTATTGTGGATTAGTGAACTTCTACTATATCACAGAGCATATTTGTGCACTGTTTGCAGAGTCCATGGAATTTAATCCATGGTAAGCATTGGGCTGTAATCTCATGCGCTGTCAACCTTCTTTAGTATGGGTATGCAACATACAGGTGTGAAAATAGGTATAAACAATTTTTGCATGCTTTACAGTAGAGTTTTGCCCAGCATACTGCATGCATACCTGTTTGCCAAAGCTTTTCACAAGCTCGCAAAGAAAGGCTCGGTGTCTCATGGCACCTTCATCTGTTGCTTTGCATGCTGGCAGCCTCTTGCAGATCAGGCAGGAGGTGCTCAGGGATTCGCCTGGATTCCCCTTTACCCCACAACCCTTTCCTCCTTCCCTGGCACCAGCTGAGCAAGGTGAGGCATCCTCCCTCTCTGAACAAGGCCTCTCTGTCCTATAGGAGGGTTGTCAGTCCCTGCCTCCTGTCCCATGGGCTTCAGCCTCCTGGTTTCGTAAGGCCTACGGATGGCCTTGTGACGGGTGTATCTGTTAACAGGTGGTCCTGACTGGGTGACAGAAGGGCGGCCGTGCCAGGGAGAAAGGGTAACCAAACACTGCGGCAAGGGTCTGGGAACAGCATGCAGAGACACACGCAAACTGTTTGGCGTATCTTGCAAACACTTGTATTACAAATCCTCTTACGTCCTCCCTCTTTAAGAAGAGAAAATACTATGACGGGTGTTGCTGGGGGAAACCACGTCCATCCGCTCCTCTGGGGCCCAGCCAGGGCTCACCCATGGAACACTTCTCCCATGAAAGCTCGCCCCTCATCCAGGATCGCCTGCCCCAGCTGCAGCCCCTGCTCGCTCTGCCCTTCACTGCTGGAAGTTATTGTAGTGAAGTGTTTTTTCTGTCGACTTCATGCAATCTTGGAGAGGCTTCTGTGACTCGCAACTCTAAATAAGAAGCCTATTTAAATTTGTACTGGATGCAACACCTCACAGTGTTTCTGAGTAAATACCCACACAAACGGAGCTGTAAACTGGCTGCATGTATGGCTGCAGCATACTCTGAGACATCACATGCATCTTCAGAGGCATAGCAGGAACTCTCCACACAGCACACACAGAACCTCTTGTGATTTGAATGTGAACAGACTGTGCACCTTTGACATGTCAGCTCAGTAATCCAAACTTCCCTCAGGCAAGCTGCCTGTGTGTCTAAACAGCACACATCTGTTCTTTTCCACAACTTGTTTACATGTTCTTCCTTGTCATGTGCATGTACCATCCTAATTTTTTTAAAAAATCCTTAATGAACCCAGTGTTTGTTTTTCAATATACTAATGTATATTGGGAATAACTCCATGAAGTCACTCAGGGTTACAGTCAAGACTTCTGGCTTCAGGCTGACTGGGAAGCACCTCAAGATCCCACATTGCATGGTAATGTAACGACAACCTACAGGGAACCTACAGTGATGCATGCTATAATGCAGAGCAAGCGATTTAGGATAGGAGAAAAATCTTATTGAAGTTAGCAATTTAATAGTGACGTCCAAAAAGATTAACTTATTTTCATTGAGCGTAAAAATAAGAATATGCATTGAATTTAAAAAGCTACATTATAATTTTGAAAACAATGACTATATCTACAGTTTTCTGTTCTCAAATGTTAGTCTGATTTTCATAAACACTGAGCAAACACTGGTTCAGTAATACTGAAAGAATAATCCTGAATAGGGAAATTCTACGAAGGCTACCATCTTTGCAATATTAGCACAATGCTGTGCAAATATTAGGACAATGAAGAAGCTCATTTTACCCGAGGTTCAAGTAAAACATCACCACTGTTTGAAAACTGATGCTAGAGCATCCCGGATCTGAGAAGGTGATTATGAACCTTCCTGCTTAATATGATTTTGTGTTTTGTCTTTACTATTTGAAGTGTTCTACAACTAATAAGCCAGATAGGCTGAAGTGGATTGTTTGTTCCTCTGCTGAACTGACAATCGGTGCTATCAAAACAAAGCACTCACCACAGCACTTGTTTACATGTTTAGTCTGCTCGCTGATCATATCTGAGTGCTGATTAGTGCTGCATCAGTCTCTTTCCTTTTCCTAGCCTGGAGAGGAGCCTGCACTGTGACTTCTCACAAAAGCCTTAAAAATAAAAGTAAAATTCACAGAGAAACATTTTCCTTTATTTTATTTTATTTTTTTTATAGTAGAAATTACAGCAATAAAGCATATGAACAATTCCATGACATTAGGAATGGGCACATCTAACACTTCATTTTTGTAAAATGTATCCAACAGATTAAAAATGCATTGTTCAGAAAGGAAATCAAGTATTTGAAGGTATAAAAACACCTCCCAAAACACTGCAGTACATAAATGAATATTGCTGATTAATCTCTTGGAATGAGAAAATCTTACACTTGGCCGAAGATTGGTATGGAATTAAAAACCAAACAGTGAGGAACTCATTACAATAATTAGTCTGCTCCTTTTTTTCTTTGTAGAGTAACTCAGCCATGCACATCTCCTTTTTGTGATGGCTATAAAGAAGCAAAAATATTTATTTTGATGTGTATATATGTTATTGCATAAGCTCATGTTGATCTCTGATAACTGTAAAAGGAATTATTTTCTCTGGACAAAACCCTCTGTTCATTAGCACTGAATGGTATTTATCCATCCTTTTCCTGTTTAGATAATTTATTCGGTGTTGCAATGTTTTAAAACACTCAATTGGTTGGAACAGTATCTGCCGCTTCCCATCAGAAGAGTGGAGGCAGAAGCTGTGGGTCTAAATCTCAGAGCACCACTCTGTAGACTTCCGAAGTGATTAGTACAGCGTATTATCACCCTCCACCATCTGGCTATCTAATATGGAAACGATATTAAAGGAATCAGAAGACATACACATGCTTCCACGCTTTGGACATAAAGTGTTTCACAGCAAAAATGCGGAAGCTGAGTTTAAAGCAACAAGAGACAGGCTTAAAAACAAAATATTGATTTCTATTTGCAGTCTGTCCTTCTTCAGCTTAATTACTTGCAAGTATATACAGCCATACAGACACAAACCAAGATAATACAGCTTAGCATGTATACGCGGGCAGCATGTTCAACATGCTGAGAGTGAAATCTGTTTAAATTAAGAGCCTCATTCTAGTTTTGATGTCACTACAATTAGTCGATGTGTTGCATGGGTTTTGAGGCTTTGATTCATCTATGCTTTAAAGGTTTCGGAGTTAAATGCTTTGGATAAGGCTAAATTAAAGGCTCACTGCAAATTTCTGCGTTAAAGCCTCACAGTCCAATACATAAAAACTCTTGTAATTCAGTGTACTGTATATCTTTGTGTATAAAAATATCCCTTTATAAAGGAAGAACAAAAGATACGCTTCTCCACTCCAGGAACATTACATGGAATAAAGAGCCTCTGAAAACCTCCGAAGCACAGAATGCAAGCTTGTGCTGCCAGACAAAAGTGAAAGCCTGTCCTGTTTTCTCTCTCCCCAATGTAGTTGCTGTGTCAGATGAGGGCATCAGGGCAGATTCAAAAGTCAGAACGAAAAAAAAGGGAGCCAGCACAGGCAGAGGATGAAGCGTGGGGAATTCAGACCTAAGAACACCTAGGTTTTCCCTGTGCAAGACCAGCTTTAGGCTTTTTAATTTGTTTGCTTTGTGGAACTGCAAATAAAGGAGGTAATTAAAAATGGGATATCACGTTCCATCCATGCTCCGGGGTATGGGGAGTCCAATATCCGCTAAAGAGGGAAGCAGAAAAAAAGGAAGTCTTTTCTCCTGTTTCCTTCAAGCTATTTAGGAAGCTATTTCTTTATTTCTTTTTCAATTGTTTTATTTTGACCTCATAATGAAAAGCAAACTGTTTCTTGGCACTGCCAGAGAATTCTGATCTAGTGAGCTCTCAACTGTGAGCATGTCAGAAAAGCTTGGTAGCTGCCAATGGGGAAACAACAGACACTTTGCTGAGCAGCACAAGCAATCGCGTCTGGTCCAACAAAGACCGGTGTCTTTTGTTCCCTCAATCCGCTTCCCCCTGCGGTGATCTCAGGTCCCCTCCAGAACAGGGTATGGCTGTGGCAAATGGGGGAAGGGGGACAGCTGACTTCTACCCACCTCTCTCCGTGCTAAAGAATTGTTCTCCTTTCTCTGCTAGCCAACTGTTGTTTTTTTACAAAGCTTGTAAGACGTTAATTGTCTTTAAGATCACTATCCTCTTGCACATATGGCTGAAATTGGTCACTGACTTCAAAAGCTAAAGGGCAATGGCTGGCAGCACAGTCACAAGAGCCTTAGCAAAGTAGGTGAACAAACTCCTTTCAACACAATTTTTTTTTTTTTTTAATTTATTTATTGTATTTGATATTCTCAGCACTTTTGACCTCAGAACATCGACAGTTCTCTGAACACTACAGGCCTGGGGCAGAATGGCTGGAAAGCTATGCAGAGAAAAAGGACCTTGGGGTGCTAGTTGACAGCCGGCTGAATGTGAGCCACCAGTGTGCCCAGGTGGCCAAGAAGGCCAAGGGCATCCTGGCTTGCATTAGGAATGGTGTGGCCAGCAGGAACAGGGAGGTGATTGTCCTCCTGTACTCAGCACTGGTGAGGCCGCACCTCGAGTGCTGTGTTCAGTTTTGGGCCCCTCACTACAAGAAGGACATTGAAGCCCTGGAGCGTGTCCTAAGAAGGGCAACGAAGTTGGTGAAGGGCCTGGAGCACAAGTCTGATGGGGAGTGGCTGAGGGAACTGGAGGCTGTTCAGTCTGGAGAAGAGGAGGCTCAGGGGAGACCTTATTGCTCTCTACAACTACCTGAAGGGAGGCTGTAGTGAGGTGGGGGTCGGCCTCTTCTCCCAGGTAACAGTGATAGGATGAGAGGTAACGGCCTCAAGCTGTGCTAGGGAGAGGTTCAGGTTGGATGTTAGGAAAAACTTCTTCTCTGAGAGAGTGGTCAGGCCTTGGAACAGGCTGCCCAGGGAGGTGGCGAGGTCTCCTTCCCTGGGGGTATTCAGGAAACGTGTAGATGTGGCAGTCAGGGACATGGTTTAGTGGGCACAGAGGTGTTAAGCTGACAGCTGGACTAAATGATCTTAGAGGTCTTTTCCAGCCTTTATGATTCTGTGATTCTCCATAACCTATGAGAAGAATCCTGATTTTCTTCCCTTGTGTACAAGCTACATTACATGTGAAGGCTGTGGATCCATGTAGCGCTGCTTTTTGGCAGCAAAGGCAGCTCCAGTCAAGCCCATTTCATCTGCTGTGTTCAACATGTCTTCTCCCGATGTGATCGGATCTGCCTTGTGCTTTGCATCTGCATCAGTTTTGTGAACACAGCTGGCTGCAGACCCTGGTGCAAGATGGCTCGCTGAAAAGATCACGACAAACGTGCACAGTTGCAGTGGGGGGGGAAGGAACTAGGAGATGAACCTTGAACCAGGTCTGTCAGCAATTTAGTTCCAAGTTACCCCTGAAGTGTGAAATTCTGTCCTGGCTGAAGATAGGAGAAAGTTTGTCTTCTACTGCCAAGCAGACAGAATTTCATCTTGTGCAGCCACAGGGCAAGGGCAAGAATCCAGGCCCTACCAACATCAGGAGTAAAATATCCAATGAATTCAACGTCTTAGCACTGATTAACCTCCAAAAGCTGTGACTCTGTGCTAGGGTAGCAGCAAAACCTGACCAGACTTACTTGTCGTGATCTTTTCGAAAACGAGTAAGTATACAAACTAATTTTACTGTGCCTGTACTTATTACTCACAGTTTGTGCAACTATTTTATCTAAGCATTTAAACTTTCATGGTGAGATGTTTTAAACAACTTGGCAATATTAAAAATATGATTTTCAGATATCCAAGAGAAAAATCAGGTGCTGGCAGGATGTACAGGGAGAGGGGAAAATAATTGTCAGCCTCTGTGCTCAGCGTTCAGCCAGTTGTCAATGGCCTTCCCTGTGCTGGTTCATAATGTACAGGACCTGCTCATGAAGCCCTTACTCTGCCCAAAAATTCCTCCTCCCTGAGAAAGGGCAGTACAGCAACCCTCACAGTGAAAACTCAGTAACAAGTAGTGTAAAATCTAGCACAATACAGTTTTCAGTAAGGAAAAATACATTTTCCAAAGAACTTATTTAGTCATTTTGTCTTCTGGTTTATAACCAGATGATGCAACACAGTCAAGAAAATTTAATAAGCTGAGTTAAATGCACTTGTGCTAAGCATTTATTTATTGTTGGACACTTACAGTTTATGGCTGAAAGAAGCAACACAGCAGCAACAGTGGTGGTTGTTTTTTGTTTTTGTTTTTGTTTTTCTGATTCTGAAGAGGACAATATTTTGGCAGGAATTGCCCTGCTATTCCAAAAGCTACCATCTCCATTCAGTGTGCTAGTAGTCTCAGAGTAACTGTTTAGTAAGAAGCAGAGGCATTTAACCACCCTTTGCCAGCAAGAAGAGAATCACAGAAAAAAAATGGTGTCCAGCAGAATCCCTGTAAGCATATACCCCTTTGGTCTCCAAAAGACTACACCCTGAGTTTCCACCAATATGAATGTAACCTCATGTGTTAATGAGATTACATGTGAATTACACGTGAATGTAATCTCATATAATTAAACTGTATATTTGTTAACAATGCAGGATGCAACAATTCACTCAGAAATCAATACTGGGAAATACACTTAAAGAAAAGTAAACTTATCTGGTAATAATGTTTAAAAAGATTCAGAAAGAGGTATTTGCAGAAAGATGTGTATTTTGTGACAAACGATTTACTGGAATTCTTACCAGTTGTTTTTGAAGTGGTGTACTATTAATTTTAAATAAGATATTAAAATAGTTTTACAAAGGGATATGATATGTTGTCAGGGGTTGAACAGATGATAACTATCGCATAGAAGTTTTCTTGTCTAGCTCTTTCATTTGACAGAGTTTTGGTGGTTTTATTTTATTTTTAAAGCAGACAACCTCCATCCGAGACAGACCAGGATATATACAGGCAATCTGTAAGACAAGCGTTAAACAGCTTAGAAGATTGCTTTAGTATTACTAGCTCAGTAGTTGTAAGGATTATTGTTGTTGTTCTTTGGGATTTTTTTTTCTGGCAATATCAATAGCAAATAACAACTTAAAGGAGAACAGCAAAGTAGTTTTGCTGGTGCTAGCAGCAAAGTTTTTCAATATGCAAGAGGGAGCATAGAAAGAACATGGATTATACGTCTGCGCAGTACTACGCAGTGATGCGCACAAACTTGAGCTGCTTCTGAAGGAGTTAACAAGGCACTGGAAGCAGAACAAATTAATTAGTGCAGTATCCTCTTTGGGCTGCCCACCCGGGTGCGAAGCATGATACATTCGCCCAGATGTACAGCCGCAGCAACCCGGCTCCCAGTACTCGAGGCCAGTTGGTAAGGTCTGGGCTGTGTTTCCCATGTTGTGTTTCTGGGCTCTTTCCCATGCAGGAGTGTTACTGGTAGCGCCTGCTCTAAAATTAAGTTCCAGCCCTTTCAGAAAAAGAAATCAGCCTTCTTGGTATTAAATAAAAGATAATCAAGGTGGGCAGCAAACATAAAGAGTGAAAGTTATGACACCCAAGTGTTACTTTAAAGTACAGATGTGTAAGCTGTGAATATAGCTGTAAAGATAAGTGACATTGTTGAAGTTGAAATTCTAGAAGAAATACCTTTCCAAAGACTGTCTAGATGACTACATAGGGGAATAAATTTGTATTTGTCAAGGCAACGGAACAGTTGTGTCACTATTGAGACATAAGGTGAAGATCTGGACAATAATTTCAAAAGCAAGCATTGTAGTGTACAGTGACAAGACCCTATCTTAGCCAAAAAGTTAACTTCTGCACAACACATCTTACAACATAGACTGACATAAAAGCTTTGAGAGAGAGGCTTGAGACAAACATAGTGCCTATGTGATAGGAACTAGCGGACAGGCAGGAAGCTGTGGCCCCTGGTGACTGAGAAAAAATAGAGTATGGAGAGGGAGGAAGAACTGACTCTTTAATGATGTTGCACGTGGGCTGAATGCCAGACATCCACAGGCAGATGTCAAAGACAGACTGAGATCTTAATGTGATGCTTTGTTTCCTTCCTCAGACAGAAACAGACATGAAGGAGCAAAAGACCAGGGAGTGACTTCAACAAAGGAGGTAGCTTGTGCTTTAGATTAATTCTTTCATCATTAAAGGTGAAGGGTATCACAGAATCATAGAATGGCTTGGGTTGGAAGGGACCTCAAAGATAATCTCGTTCCAACCCCCCTCCATGGACAGGGTTGCCAACCACCAGCTCACTAGATCAAACTGCTCAGGTGGAGGAATAAGACAAATCCTCGAAAGGTAATGCTGAACAAGGGGAGAATCGTGAGTCAATGTTGTCATAATAAAGCGTGTGAGACAAGACTTCAGTGGGAGAAGTCCAGCCATATGATTTGAAAGGAGTCAGCAAGCAACTGAGAATAAGGATGGAGTCTTGCCTCTGGGGCTTGGGTCATTTGAAACCTGGGTGAAAGTATTTCCAGCTGTATGTCAGAAACCGGACTCTAAAACTCACAATTTTAGCAAAATTTGGATGGCAAATGTAAGCAGCATGGTGACAGCTTGGAGCTCAATGGGTGAAACACATGGCATCTAGGAAAGCAATGTTCAATTTTCATATTATTTGCAATTTTGATGCTTATCTGTTTTGCTCAAAATAATGATGAAGTTTTTAGGAACCAGTGCAAATTAGAGAGAGAGCAGCCATACTGTAATGTTTTGTTGCATGGGAAGTTATCACAACATTTGGTCAAAACTGAATGGAAGCACATCTGATAAGGAAATATGTTGAACTGAGTACAAACTATGTGCGGGATTTCACTGTTTCTCTGGCTATCCACCAAAGGTAGAGTTCTTGACAGGGGGCATTTAAACGTATGCCTGAGCTCCTGCCTTTCAATGTTCAAAACAGATGTGTAAGCCACTTTCCACGATTTTTAAGCTGTATATTGATTTTCTTGCATAGAAGTGAGTCTGGCAAATCCCACTCTTAAAATGAAACTCACCCAGAAACTTACTAAAATCAGGCTTTGTTTCCCTCCTTAAGGGGCACAAGTTCTTGTGATAAGACCAAATAGCTGTCGTGATCAGACTACATGAACTACAGTTCTTCTGGAGCTCTGGGGAGACGCTTTTCCTCACACTCTCCTCACTTTATACTAACTGTATTAAACAGTTAACCCACTTCCAGAGATACACACTAAAAGGCACTGCACTGGCTTATGGGGTGAGACTGGATGCCTGACAAAGTTACCCAAATCTGGTATTGGCCATAGGCATGCTGAAAACACTGCTCCAATCTGGACTGAAAGTCAGATTTACCAGTGGGAATTTGATGGTTTCCTCCCTTTCATATCTTGCAGCATAGCTCAGTGCTACTGTATGGTGAATGTGAATTCAAAGCACCTCAGCAGAGGCTGCGGGATTGAACAAGAAATGTAGGAGACATAGGAATGTGCAAGCCTAGAGAATTAAAATCCATGTATTTTCCTGTTAACCAGAACACATTTTGGTGGTTTTGTTTAATTTTACCCATTTCCTTAAATGTTTTTCAGGGTTCTTCATAATGGTAGACAAGTTGCCTTTCACGTAATGTAAGTTAAAATAATTATTGTAAATATGGGAGTTTTAAATTGATTCACCTTTGTGACTTGGTACATTAAACCTCTAGCATCCAGAAGAGGATCGGGAACACCCTCCGTCAGCACAGAGCTGGCGACCATCCTCAGAGCAGTACAGCTGTCAGGGAGCTCACTGACAGACACTGGACGAAGGTGTGCAAGGCAGCTAGAGCGGCCTTAGGACAGAGTCCTCTCATTTCTTCTTAGGTCAGGAACCCTTTTCTCATTCAGACAGTAAGTTACTGTTTCCCTGAATAGCTCACAGGAAAGGTATTTTGAACATTTTCTTTCTTTCTTTCTTTCTTTCTTGTTTTATACTTCTGGTTAAATATAAACAAACATCTTAAGAGACTGCTGACGTGAAAGCAGTGGGTGGGATTTTTTGTGCAGCCAGGCCCAGTAACACCAGGGGTAAATCAATTTCAAAATTCACATGAAACACAAAACAACACTACTCAATTATTTCTTCCTAGGTAGGCTCCGACCTGGCGGCATCCCAAAGCCTACACTGCCTGGAGTTTTCTGAGCACTTGAGCTTTGCAGTGTTAGCAGCAGTCCTCATCCGGTCCCTCCAACTGGACGAGGGCTTGTGTCACATCTGAGAAATGTTGCTTTGACATCAATGTTTCCAGTTAGAGAGTAGATGTTGATTCTAATTGTCTGGGCTCCAAGAGGCTTTGCCAGAGGCTGCAATACTGGGTCAAAGCTCAAAGCTCTTTGCCTTGTTCTAAACCAGCCCATCACAAATTTAGGCCTGGATTCATTTCTCCCAGCTCGAGCCTTCTAAATGACGTGCCTCAGCAGGACGCAGACCTGGCACTCCTGGCCATCTGTGCCGCCCTGGGGAGGGAAGAGCATCGCTAGGACAACTTTTACTTGTTAAGTGAATTAAAATTTGCCTCCAGAGGAGCTTTGTGTTTATTGACCACTGAAGAGTCCTGAGGCAAGTACCTTCCCATCTTAGACTGAATGACAAACTGGCCGGAACACCAGCGGTGCGTATGGGCTAATGGTTGCTCCTGGGGAGAAAGTGAGACATGCACCTTAGACATGCCTGTGGAGTGAGAGTGATGATATTCATGTCAAGAGGGACTGCACTATATTCTGGCAATAAGAAGCTTATTTTTTTTTATTAGACTTCTTGCTCTGTAAACATGCATGAAGGATACTGCCCCTATTCCACAGACATCCTAACCTTTATCTATAGAAAAGTCTATAGATAAAAAGAGAAGAAAAGATAAAATGCCCCACACAAATGCCCACATGCCTGCACAGTGGTGACAAACACTGAGGGTGATTGTGTAAGGGGCTTGGCAAGGTAAGGGAGTCAGGGCTGAAAGAGAAGTTTGTCGCTGAAGAAAGAGACAGAAGAGCAAGAAGGGAGAAGAGAGCAAGAAACACAACAGATAGGCAGCTGAGAATCAAGAATTTTCAGTTTAGCCAGTAAATACGTATTTCCCCCACCCACATCTGGAATAATATGCATTTTGGATTCAGAACTGCATTCTTTACTTGCCTAAGACTCCCAGTAAAGTGTCTTTCGCTCAAGGAATGCAGGATCTAGTGTCTCAGTTGCATGACTTCCGCATGTAGCTGGCAATATTCACTGCGTTTAAAATCAAACTTTCTAACTGCAGGCAGTGCCTTCTTTTCAAATAAAACACAATCCCTCCACAAACTTTTCTGAAGTTTCTATTTCAGTCAGAAAATACGAGCAACTTCAGGAAGCTGGAGGTTTCAAATCAAACTTAACTTGACCTCTGGAGCTAAAAAGTCCAGTGGGTTTATTAAAGGCCCTAAAAGAGAAACGTGCTTTTATTTCAATGTACAGCCCCTCATGTTGTACATTTGTGGGGGTTTCCTATCAAATTGAATAGTGTCTTCACTTTGCAGACTGTCATTCTTAACGGTCTTCAGAATACAAAACTTGCTGAAATCTGAATGATACATCTGAAGAACAAGAGAAACAAGACTGTGGTATCAGAATCATTTAAAGTTATTTTCTGTTTTATAGTTGCATTTGTGTGTGTATAAATATTTAATAAAATGAAAGCTATCTAAGCATATAATAAAATATGAATCAGTGGAAGTATTCCATAGTATTATTTGTATACTAGTTACCCCATATTTTGGAAACTAAAGCTATGTGTATCGAATTGCACCATGGAGTTTGTACTTCTGAGACAAAGGCAAATAAATTAATAGTTTCTTTTAACCTGATGCTGGAGCAACACAGGGAAGGTTTTGTTGGCAATAGAAGGATGACAGCTCTACTGCAGAATGAGAATTTACTTAGATGACTTCTGGTGGATTTTCTCTGCTGAGGAGTGAAAGAATTCGATTAGAAAAGCATGTTCTGCTCCTACTTCCACTTGCCTTACTATGTGTATGTCTCACTGCAGATATGACCCCGCATCATTTCAGTCTGCTTCAATGAAGCAAAATTAAATAAATATTTTAGTCAGCACCTAAAAGGGCATGTCTTATACTAATTTATTTTTTTGCCACTTGAAGATACTCTTCCTGCTGCTTTTGTCATTGCAAAGCCCTGAAGGCCTCAGAAGGCTTTTCTCTCATTTGGCTTCTCAGAGCTGCGCTGAAAGAAAGCTAGGAAGATGTGTAGGCCAGTCCAACATTGCAACTTTTATTTTTACACTGAAAAAGAGTCTGACTGAAGTTATAAAGAAATGTTTTGTAAGACTAAAACCATTAAGCACTGCTACTTTCAGAAATCTACTACAGCAAGGTGATCTGGCTGAAGGAGTTCAGGCCAGAGATGACACCCATTAATATGCCCAGTGCAGAGTCCATCCAAGCTGGTAAAAAATGTCAGGGACTATAAGTTAGTGCAAAACTGCATCCAGATGCTTTTGCCAAAAACATCTGTCCTAAATGCAGGATTTTACATGTGTCCTTGTTTAACTTCACAAAGCACCTGTTGTCCCACCTCTCCAGCCAGCTGAGGTCCCCCTGGACGTCAGTCTGTGTGCCAGAGCTCCAGCCGGTCTCCCCCAGCTCCGTGTGCCAGAGCTCTGCACACACTGCCTTCTCAGGCAGAGCGGGACAGCCTCTGCCACCACACTGTCCTGTGTGTGCTTTCCCACCATGTACCGCCACCTCTGTGCCAGTACATCTGGGACAATTCTCTTCCAGCTCAGGTCTCCATCCTTCAGTAACCTAGGCTAAAGCCCTCCTTACGAGGCCAGCGAGCCTGTTGGCAAAGACACTCATGCCCCACTTTAAGAGGTGAATCCTTTCTCTGTCCAACAGTGATCCTCAAAGACAGTCCTGTCATCACAAAAGCCTAAGGGGAACCTGGAAGTGTCCAAAACAATGCATTGACATCAACAGCATTTGAGTGCCCAGGCTGATCTTTAGCCCCTGTTTCTCCTAACAGGTCACCATCCAGCGGGCAGCAAGTGAGGAACTGCTGCTCTAGATAATGAGCTAACTTTTCATCTGACTCCCCTGTTCTGCTCCCTCCTGCTACAATGTACATGAAGCACTCTGTCAGCAGATCATACAAATAGCCATATACATTAATACGTTCCACATTAAACTTTATATTCATGTTAGATGCCAATCAAATGTAGTTCCTAGTCATTAAGTACAACTGATAGCACTTCTGTGCTCTTCTTCCTTTTATACCTGTTATTGCAGCAACCCTAGCCTATTTGCTTTTTGATCCCTGCATTAAACTACTTTAACCCAGGCACTTTCTGTCTGCCTCTCATTTTCCAGTATCTGTAGTTCTGCAGTTTATGCCTTTCTTTGTTCCTGCAGCAAGTCTCTTGTTACTATCAAATCATGGTCTATCCTTCTTCACTTGTGAGAAAACAAATTGTCTATCAACAGTGGCCATGATAAAGCCTTGTTTCGTATCACTTACGTACTCCCCAACCCTCCCCTGTAGTCCTCATCCCCTCCCATTACAATACCTTCAGCTCCCTCCCACATCCTACACAACATCCTGATATCCTCTTCCAGTATTTAGGACTCCCTGAAATATGTCCCCTTCCTGCCCTTTATTTCCTAGCCTCCCACAAGTGAGCCATGTCCCCGATACTCATAGCTCCCACATATCTCCTGCTTCACTAAGATAAGAGATAATACGTGTTGATAAAACCTGCTGTGACCTATCATCTAGCGAGCTGACCAATACTCATGGCCAGCTGCCACTGTTCCAGGGAAAAACATGTGCACAGCACCATTTCTTCTTCTCATTCGGGAGCTAAACGACTCTCTTTTCCCTCATCACAATCCAGTTAGATCGTGATGTTCTTTAATGATACCACTTCTCTGAATTAAGACTCGAACAGAGTCAGATTATCACTCAGATCAGTGAAGTTAGTTTCTACTAGTACAAGAGAGAGAGAGAGAGAGAATGAGAGAGAGAGAGAGAAAGGAAGAGAGAAAGATATATAGAGAGAAAGCAAGAAGTCACCGCTGCAGATCCCATGATGTCCTGAGGGTCCATCCTCTTCAGTTCTCTCGAGGAGGTGGTGGGGTAAGCACGCCCACAACCTGTTGCTCCAGGGTTCCTTTTATCTTACCTGTCGAGGTACTTTTGATCATCTAGGCTGATGTTGCTAGGTGGAGGATGCTTCAGTATCACGCACTCAGCGCGTGCTGTACTGACAGCTGTCCTCCCCCCATATGCACATCAGAGCCCTCTGGTGGTCCCTTTGGGGGTCACAGGGGTCCCAAGGGTCCTTGCACCCCCCAGAGAAGCCTGACCGTAAGTTGACCCCATGCTTAGCGCACACGCTTCTCATGTTGGTTGCCTTGGAGTTTCACAGCTCTGCAGGACTTCTTGCTCATCAGTTGTTAAGCTGGTCTGTTATCACAGTTTACTTTCTTCAGCCAATCATGGGATGTTATCAAGGACAGAGTTTATCTTACATCCCGGAGCTGGGGGGGACTAAGCCAATTCATCAAGTTCCTTACACCCCCAAACCACTCACTTTCATGAAAGGTGGGGGAATATTGTACTTCTGAATCCTCTTACTCTCTACTATATTTTATTGTAATAAAACGATGGATTAAGAGACAGTCAGGTGAGAGGCTAACAGGCACAGGCAGCACAGCTGTACGCGCAAATCCATGGGTAGAGCTGCCTGCGCTTCCTCTTTCCGCTAACATCACTCAGCTGTCATTACATGAGTTCTGATTTTCCCTCCTCAAAGGGGCAACTGTGCCACTGAGAGGTTAATCAGAAACTCTCTTTAATAAAAACAAGGCCACAGGACACTGATAGAGCGCTGGCTTTAGCCCAAACCTAAGCACTAGCAACAACCTGCGCACTGGCTTGCTTCAGACGGGCACCAGGTCAGTGACCACTGCGTAACGTGTGCAGCATTTGGGCAGGCAGAAAAATCAGAACCTGCTACCTCAGCCTTCCAGTCCTCTGTTGAACATTTTCCTTTCAAACACTTATTATGACTTGCAGGGACAATTTGTGGTATCAGCTAATCTTATCAGCTCTAGCTCATGCATCTAATTTCTCACTTTCCCTCATCCTGTAGATTCAGGCACCCCATGGACCCACAGCATCTACATATTACTACTAGGCTGGTGCCTATTGATTAGAAACAATTTGAGGTCCACCTGAAATGCACTGCTTTCAATTGTTATGAGGAATGTTAAATACTTCCTTATCTAGTGTTGCATTAGACTCCCATGTCATCTCTACAAACAGAAATGTTCTTTCCGCGCTTGCTGAAGATTTCAGCAGAACACCTAATGAATCGTCTGCGAGCAGCTTCAGATCCAAAACTGTTTTTTACATTCACATTTCTACAAATACACTTAATGCCAAAAGATTTCCTCCTCGTATGTGATCTCTAACTCCACGGAATCAGATTTTTATTGAACGTATTTTACTAATGCTAAACCAGCCAGGAAGAGGTGACCTCTTATGTATTCAGTCTCCTTATGACAGCTGGTACTCATATAAAACACACACAGTAAGAAAAACTGCCAGCAGCCTTATCCTAAAGCTTCCCCCAGATTCCTCAGAATTTGAATTTCTGTCTCTCTCAGTTTCTAACACCCAGCACACATGCAGCTATGCCACTTGCTCCCTACTATGGCTTTTTATTTTTTTTTTCCCCTCTCCCCTCCATCAACACTCCCTTTAAAAGTGAAAGTAAGAATCTGCACATGCATGTCAACAATCATCTCCTTCAGATCCGCTCTATACCCACAGACGGATCTGCAAAAACACAAGGCGAGATTTGGCTTGGCTTCACCCACAGAATGCAGGAACAGAGTTTGGCTTCCAAGGGGCACAAAGTCTTTATTTAAGCAGGAAAATAGTGTCTTGCATTCCTCGCCTCAGAGAACAGCCTCCCATGTACACCCAAGAGGCTGGTCCCCAATGGGAGATTGTACAGCCACAGTGGAAGCATTATTGCTGGTGGCAGCAGCGGTCCGGAGTTATGCTAGAAGACTGGGCGTCTGCATTTAAAAAAAAAAAAAAAAAAAAAAAAGTGCAAACATTAGCAAACATTAGCACCTTACTTANTTAAAGCAAGACAATCTATTTCCCCTGGACCACAGCTAAAAGGATGAAAATTATTGCTTTGGGTAGTATAAAGTCCTTCTGGCAGGCTTCAGATCATTACTCTGAGGAGCAACCAGCTCCAAACGCTGTTGGGGGCATTCTACTCAGCAGAGAAATTTTGGTAGAACAGAATGGAAACAACGAACGCAAACATACACCTCCTCCTTCAGGGCATGCTACTTAGATGCGTTCCCTGGAAAAGAAAGAAAAAAAAAAAAAAGGCACTACAGAGCCTAGGGCGCAC
>VXAV01003000.1:26737-42709 GCA_013399715.1 Alectura lathami
CGGCGGCTGTGATCACGGGGGGCTGTGGTTCGCTGTTCCCCGCCCGCCCCACGCTGCCCCCGGGCTTGCGCAGCCGTCCGACCGTGCTGAATGCTAAGGCTGCGCGTTTGTGACCTGTTTTTGAGGGAGATTTCTTCAGCTGGGTCAGTTCTCTGGGCGTGTGCCGGCAGCAGGAGTCACAGTGCCCGGAGAGTGAGACCACCCGCTGGCAGCGTTCGGTTCGGTCACAGCATCACGGAACGGCTGGAGTTGGAAGGGGCCTTAAAGCCCAGCCGGTTCCAGCCCCAGTGGTTTCCAAAGGATTCATTTGTCCCTGAACCTGGGGAACGGTGCCCACTGACCTGGCCCTGTGTGGGCTCGGGTGTAAATAGGAAGTTATTTCTTCTGAAACTGAAAATGTGGAGAGAAGAGGGCTGGGAATGGAGGAGTACCATAAAAACATTTTATTGCTCCTTAGCTTTGAGTTCTTTATGAACTAGGTGTATTTTGGATTTTTTTTTTTTTTTTTGACTGCTGGAAAGCATGGCTCATGATCATGAGAATCAGTAACAGCTTAAAGACAAATAGATCAGTAACCACTTAAAGGCAGATAGGGGAATAGTGCAGACCCCTTTGCGTAGATGAAATTCAGGCTAGTGTAATTAGGCCTGCGGTTAAGAATAAAGAGTTTAACCTTCAGTACTTTGGTGGTTAGGGAGTTCCTGTGGAAGCTCTTCTGGTTACTTAGGTCTCAGATGGCCAACGTTTGGTGAGGAGTTTTGAAATGTCTTGTGTTCAGGTTGTTTTAGTGACTAGAATACAATTCCTGGGTTTTGTTGGTGATGTTGTTAGTATTTCCATTCAGAACAGAGGTGGGATGGAGTTTTTGGCCTGGATCTCAGCTCGTGGAGTTGAGAAGCAGTGCCTGCGTTGAGCCCATTGCTTTGAGAAGGGCACTGCCGAACACTGCCCGTGCCTCTGCTTCGTCGTGCCAGCAGGGCAGAGCACGGACAACCTGCAGCGCGCACCCCTCAGATTGGTGTGAGACCTTCTGCAGCTGATGCTGTCTCCACACATCCCTTTTGCGTTCAGCTGGGTATGATTCTGCCTTTCTGAATCTTGTCGATAACTTTTCCACCCCTCTCCTTTTTGTCAGTTTCAGGAATTTTTGTCTTGTCCTCCAGTTTGTAATCTCTTTAAAGGAAGAAACTGATGTTTCTGTGTGCTGATGGATCACCAGCAACAATCTCTTTTGCATACACTTTACATGTTAAGTAATAAATTTACCACTGCTTGAACATCTCTTTGTTATGCATAGTTCTTTATTGTCTACAGAGGGAACAAGCAAACAGTCTAAATAGTTTGTTTCTTTTTGTTGGCCTCTGGCATAAACTCAGGTGTCAGGCCACAACCACGGAGTGATTGATGCCTCCCTGCCGCAGGCTGGGGCTTGCGTTCGGCCGGGTTGTTCTTTTACTTACCGCCCCTGCCACCTGGCATGGAGTGATAGAAGCCCTGCAGGGAGCTGACAGCCCAGACTGGGTCCCTGCCGTTGTTTTTACACATGTAGTGTAGCTCTGCATGCCACAAGAACACAACACCCGCTTTTGCAGCCAAATTTTCCCTTGGGCCAGGTTTGGGCTATCTGCAGTGGTCACAAGAGGAGCTTTGAAAGCGTGTTGTCTGTAGTAATGAGCTGCCCTGGGATAAACTGCAATCCTGACGTAAGGCTGCTTCCACTGCGGTAATCCCGTGGTGGAGTTGTCCCAGAAGAGTGATGCTGGATGTCTGGTTATGTGCGCATTTGCTGTTGCTAGAGGAGGTTTTGATTTTTCTTTTCCTAAGGTATAGTTTGATGCGCAAGTACTAGAGCTTACTGATGCAGAAACATGAAGCAGACAGGGAAATGACTCATGCATAGTTAGCACTCTTGGAGAAAAAGACTTTTTAAAACCTTTTAGTGGAGTTCATGCTGTCAGTGTGGTATTGCTTATGGTAATACCACAATTACATTGTGGCATTATACGTGCAAGATGAATTTCGATTTACATAAGTTGCTCCTTTAGCTTAAATGCTACAGGTTCCCAGAACTACAAGTTAAGATCGTTGTTGTCTATAGCGTTACACTGTGTGGGAGAGAGGGGAACAGAACAATCATCTCATTCCTGCCTGATGCAGTCAGCTGAGAACACTTTGTTTATGTGGACTGGTAGGATTCCCTTTCTGCTCCTTCGTGCCTCATTTTCAGAGTGTTTAGATTGGAAGTAATTTGCCAGTGTTTATCTGCATTGAATTTCATCTGCCATTGCTGTTATCTAGAGCCAGCTTTACAGGATGCGTGAAGGCTTGTCAGTTACAACCAAGTACAAAACAGTGCCTTTTTGTGCAGCATTTTGTTAGAACTGAATGAGAGCAGAAGTTATTAAATGTAGAAGGCTAAACTCCTTTTTTATGCTACTTCACATGAAGCGTTGAAGTATTTTTGCTGGTGTGTTGACAAGGAAGAAGAGCAGCGTTCTTAAAGGGGTTGACATTATTTATTTGCTGAGAAATAGAGGAATTTGTACATTGCTTGTGTGTGATGTCACTTAGGAGCTTATATTGAAAACTAAGACCCAGTGTTATTTTAAATATCTTACAGATGGACTGGAAAATGTACAGCAAAAGAAGAAAAAAGAGAATAAAAAAGGGACACAACAGAGAAAAAAGCCATGTCCTCCTGCTGATTCACCAGATTGTCTGATGGCAGAAATGCCCTTTGCCAACATAGATATTGAAGATGAATTTGCTAGTAAGTATATTTAAACAGAAACTGTAAAACCATAGACGTGTTCTGCGCCGTTCTCGGTCCTGCCTGTTGGAAGGCACAGGTAGGCTCTGCACCTGGAGTGGAGTCTCCCTACAAACAGAACCGAGCCCCGGCATGGTGGTTATTAGTCCTCAGGCCTGCAGATAGTGTTTAAAATTCACCATGGTGTTATCCATCGCAGCAGTGAGTCACAGGGTAAGGGCTTCTTGTGTGTCTATCCACGTTACTACACACGAGCTGCCAAGTGATGGCTTGTATGAGCTGTCTCCCCGATCTGCGCTCAGCATGTGGCTGGAGCTGCTCCTCTTGCGGGACAGTGGATGCCTGCAGTCTGGTCAGCTCAGGGATGTGAACTGCTCCCTGTGCTGGGAGAGGGGCTGTAAAGTCTTGGGGAGGTGGAGTGTGGTACACAGAAGTAGTGAGGATGCATGTTCATTTGTTTGTTTGTTTTAATGTTGGAAGGGGTCTTTGGGAAAGCAGGAGATAGAAAGCAGATCTGTTTTGGACTGAACTTTCTTCTGGACTGCATTTGGTCCGTGAACTGTAGGTTGGCCAGCCCTAATCTACCACAACCTTTTCCTTCAATAATCATAGAATCATAGAATCATAGAATCATAGAATCATAGAATGGCTTGGGTTGGAAGGGACCTCAGAGACCATCTAGTTCCAACCCCCCTGCCGTGGACAGGGCTGCCAACCACTAGCTCACTAGATCAAACTGCCCAGGAACCCATCCAGCCTGGCCTTGAACACAGCCAGGGAAGGGGAATCCTGTGTATCATCTTGTTTCATATCGCAAAATGCAGTGTGCGGGGGATTTTGAGACTTGGTGTTAGTCCTTTTGCTCTAAAATCACGGCCGTGTTCAGGTGTGGGCAGTTGCCAGCCTAGTCTGCTGCAGAGAGCCGGCCCAATGAAACACGGGGGGCAGTTTGGAAGCTGCCTGTCTGTGTTCACAGCTTGTGAGCCGTGCGTGGGTGCGTAGGCTGCCGGTTCAACTGTGGTGCTCCCCTTGTGTGGCTGTGCTACTTCAGAGTGGAGCAGGTCCCACTCAGGTCAGGGCAGGGGCAGGTCGGGTGCCTGGGACAACGTGCGCCAGTCGGTTGACCCAAGTCCAGCTCCTGTAGGCATGACATTAAGGTTCTGTCTTTGTTCTGATTTGTCTATATGCTGAAATTATTGTGTTTTTTTTTTCCAGTGCATGCAACCTCTGAAGTAAATACGAAAAAGAAAAGGAAGAGGACTACTGGAAGGGAAATTCCAGAAGACAGTGAGAGAAAAAAGAAAAAGAAAAAACAGTATCAGCCAAATTATTTCATTTCTCTACCAATTACTAATCCAGAGGTGATATTCTTTATTACAGTAGTTTAGTATAACTAGAATTACCTCAACAGCTGCATGTGTTTGTAAGAAGAGAAGTGTTTGAGCTGAGGCAAGAGCATTTTCTTCAGGTATTTTTAAAGGAACGTTAGCAGCCTGTTGCAACACAAACTTTTTTTTTTAACTAACATTTTTGTGAATAAAATTACTTAACCTGGAAAAGACTAGAGAAAAATAGTTATTTTTTTTATTCAGTCTTAGGGTTTTCACATTATTTTGACTGAAGCTGTCTTAAATTTCCCCTCTGCAGTGTTCCGGTGTTGCTTATTTTGTCATTCACGTAGAATATGGAAGGGAGACATTTCATTTAACGGGAAAACGGTTGCAGTATTTCTAGCTCTCCTTGTACAGAGGAACTTTAATTTTGGACCTGTTGCTGTTTTAACTTTGCATTTTGTAGTATAAAAAGCTTCCACTAAAATTGATCATCTCATTTAAAATTCAGACCAGCTACTGTTCTAGTGCGATTCAAGCCGTGCAGAGCAGCCTTTAATACAATGTACTTTCCTGTAGTTCACATGAGGTGTCTCATTTAAGCTAACGGTGAGTGAGAATGATTTCTTACTGGCTATGGGATGTTGCTGATACACCTTTGATACCTGTTGTATCTTCAGCAAGGAAAGCAGGTGTATTATCTTTAAAAAGTTCAAACAACAGTTTAGCACCATTTCCAAATTCAGATTTATTTTCTAATATCAGGACCTATCTCAGGTGAATTTTAACTCGTTCTGTGTCTGTACTGTCTATTTTCAGTGAAAGTCAAAGATTGAGAGAATCTGGAATGAATGCAGTCAGTCTTTGATTCTTCAGAAAACGTTATGCGAAGAAGAGATTGCAGAAACTCTCTTCTTCTTTTCAGGATAGTTTCAGGGTAGCCTGATGTGAATCTGGGTGTTCTTTTATGCCATTTCGCTCTGAAATACCTTTTCTTCCTGTCTCTTCCACGATTTAAAAACAACAATTAATGTAGGGGTTACATAATCTGACAATTGAGAATTACTGCTCACAATTTTTAGGTTGAATTGCTGACTGAGTGGAAAAATCTTAAGCATGCTTCTTTTTTTAATATGCCATGAATTTGGTCTTCTGTCATTTACAGAGGTAAAGGAACAACTTTATTAAATCTCAGAGCATTTGGGAATTCCAAGACTTCACTATAAAGTTTTGTTTATACTTGCTTCAGATGTAGAATTGTTGTGAAAGAAAAAAATACATGTTGGGATTTGTATAGGCAACGTCAGCCAAAATTTAGACTTGAGACATCTGGTTTCTTGATAGCCAGCGGGGATCTGGTAATTGCTAGTAGTATCTCAGTTAGTAATGAGAGGCCTCTCTTTTGTGAGGATCTAATTTTATTCCCGTGAAGTGTTTTAGGCATTATCACTCTTTTTTCATATTTTATATAGTTAGTATTTGAAGCTTTACACAAAGAACCATTTTGTAGGAAGGGATGTTTCTGAGACGCTTAATGAACTGTTCCTCTTGGAAAGTAAACATTTTCTTTGCTTTTATTTTAATTATGTTTCGTTTCTTCAGAAGTAAAATGTTATGTTCCATTCATTTTGGATTTATATTGCACTTGTATTTTTAATTTCGCAAAAAAATGGTTAAATGGATGATAATCATTGTGTCTTTTTCTGGTAAAGCTACCTTTCACCTGATATGTTGCCACTTGCCAGGTTAATCCCTGAGGGTCTTCCAGTCTTGACTATAATGGCAGTAAGCACTTCAATCTCTAAAACTCACGGTACTCGCTTCCCAGTAGTGCTCTTGCAGTAAGCAAAACTAAGTTGTATTCTTACTCCTTAGAATAACATATTCTAAGTAATGGGAGAAGTTACCTTGAAATCAATATTTGAGTCCATATTTGGGGGAATTTTTTTTTAAATAATCTGAGAGGGGAATGGTTGGGAACGGTCTGCCCTCAGACATTTCTTTAAGTTAAGAAATCTCAGGTTAAATGAAATTGTCAGCATGATAGCAGTTGAAATTTAGCATAAAACTTTATCAGGTATTGTAAATGGCAGGTTAACTAGAAAACTGCTAGGAAAAAGCAGTAAAAATAAATGCCTGAAGTTCACAAAAATGTGTTTGAAAACTTTTCTTCCTCCCAAGCAGTGTAGATTGTATAGGATGTTGTTGCTTTAGTCAAAGAACGTGATCAGTCGTCTGTTTTCTGCCATTATCAATGGGCAGCTCATTTTATACCTTTTTTTGGTGGATTCAGCTACAGCTTGTCTCCGAGCCTGCTAGCTGGCCAGCTTTGGAATTAACCTGGTTCCAGAGGTATGTTATTCATCAGGGTTTTAGCTTGGTTTTCAAAAGGAGTTGTGAACCTGCCTGTCTCTTTGCCTTGTTCTTGTGTGTTTTGAACCTGCTCTGGGTTTTGAGCCTGTTGTCCAAATTCGGATTAAAAGATTGACATCTGGGAGGTACTGTTTTCCGCGGCGTGCTGTGGAATTGGTGTTTGCAGGAAAGAGAGAGCCTTGAAGGAGCACGCTTGCAGTACAGACTGTAGCGTGTGGCCGTGACCTGTTCTGTGAGACCTGCCCGCTGACAGATGAAACCCGCCTGTTGGCTGGGCAGTCACCCCCCCTTAGCTGAAAGCCAGCCCCAGCGTGTGGCCTTCCCTGCCCTCACCACAGCTGAGCCATACAGGGAAGCTGGGGTAGCGCACGGAGTCCAGGACAGGAGCAGGGCTGGGAAGTGCTGCTGAGGGACAGGAGGGCAGAGGCACAGGGAGAGCACCGCTGGCTTGGCTGCTGACACCAACGCTGGGTACCGCTGATCTGCAGAGCTGGGGTGCGGTTGGATCATTGTGAGAACAGTTCCAGACCTGTTCTGTGTGTTCTGAAATGTTTCTGTACTTGCACGTCTTCTTTCATTGCCAGCTCTCAGGTGCAAATTAAATTTTGAAGCAGTAGTTGAAAATAGTTGAAAAACGGAAGGAAATTGCAATTGTTATGATATGTCATTTTACTTCTGAGGCTTTTTTTCTTTACTGAGATAACTGCATTTGCTGTAGTTGAAAACATAAATAATTATGCCGTCAATGCATTGTAATTATCAAGGTTTGTGCTTAGCAGTTTCCTGTTTAAATACGACTTAAATTTCTCCTGCATCTGAGACTGCAATAAAAGTGTCGTATATCCAGGATGAGTTCTGACGTGTGAAGGAAATGGTCTTACTACAGCAAGATTTATAATCAAAGTGTTGGTGCTATTTTATTCATGTGTGTTATGCTACCAAAGACTCTCCTGGTTTGTAGATGCTGTGTCACTTTTTCCCGACAAATGGCTTTTACCTTCCTTCATCCCTCCCACTCTCCCTAGAGCTGGTCCCTTTCAGTTATAATTTGTTTTTATTTACATGGTGCTTTATATTTAAATGAATAAGGAAGGTGGTACGAGATGCATTAGGTTAAACTCCCGCATGGCAAAACTCATTTTAACAATTTGGGCCACAGAAGTACCGATCACTCCCATTATATGGTGCTTTTTCAGGAAATTTGTGTTCATTGTGATTAACATCACAATGTGGTAAAAGATACCACAGCTATGTATAACCTAACAGCCACTCGTGCTTGTTACAAAAGTCAATGCGTAGAGTGCATTTGTTAAGCATTCACCAGTGAGTTTCAACTAAAAATCAGAGTGAAGTTTTCTGCATACTTCTTATAGATTGTGTACACCAAAGCTGATCTGTCTGTAATATCAATTTATATTGTATCAATATAAATTGATACAATTCATAAAGCACGTATAACTATACTAATAATTTTCACCGAGTTAAAATACAAATGAAAGACTTTTAAAGAAAAAGACTGGTGGTGTTAGAACTGCAGAAGTGTTACAGAAATTCATCAAAATGTTTGAAGAGAATATATAAATTATACTCCCTTCTGGACAGGATGATCAGAATTGTGGATGAGGTATCTCCACCAGAAAAAAATGATGAATATTCCCTGTTTATATGTGCCTGGTCCTGCAGAGACCTCTTCCTCTTTCCAGACACTGTCTGCACATCGCAGCATACCTTTAACAGACAGCAGAGAAAGTAGCATGGGTCAAGTAGCACAACTTTGTCGGAGGATAAAAATTCCTTCTGTGAGAGCGGTTTCTACCTAAACGTTTGACTTCAGTTAGGTTGCTTTCTTGTTCACGTGCATTATGGGATGCAGCAACTGTAATGGCTAACTGTTGCTTCTGTGTCTGTCGGCCTTCCCAGATCACTGGTGGCGTCCGGGCTGTCCAAGACGCAATCCTGCAGAAGGATGAGAGGCTGTCCAGAGCGATGGTTCACTGCGGCTCGCTGCACATCACCATGTTAGTGATGCATTTATCCAGCAAAGAAGAAATTAGCGTGTAGGTACTTCGGTGTTCAGTATATAAAAGTTTTGCTGGGGGAGTTTGCCAAAAGACGAGGAGGAGTATCTGATGCTTATTTTCTGTAAGTCCTAAATTACTAGGGTTACTGAATATTTCATTCATGTCTTAAATTGCTGATCTAAATATCAGCCATCTTCATAAGTTACGGTTTGCCATGAGCTATCCCCAAAGTTTTTCTTGCATTTTTCATAGCTGTATGCTGAACTGGCATGCACAAATCTCATGTTTGCTAAAGCAGTTTTAAAACAGTGTTTTGTTGTAGGGGTTACTGACCGGATTAACAGAGGAACTTCCAGAATTTCATAGGCCAAATTAGTAATTGTCATTGGCAGACTTTAATGAAATAAGCCTTAGCGGTAAGGTAGTGTCTGATGCAGTTAGTATTTATGCGTCTACATGCCTCTATAATATACACACACTAGAAGAGAGGTGTTTATTGCACCTTTTCAAACATATAATTTTTATACTGCCTTATATCTCTTCAGTGTAATAGCTGAATAGCTGAATGTTTGATCACATAAAAGGCATAGAAGTTGTGGAAAGGCATATGTACCATACGATGGCATCGTGTATAAGTGTTAGATGTCTGTCTGCTTTACAAAAAATGCAGTTCTTTGGTGGCTTTTACTCTTTATCACATGCTGTATAGCTCTCTGACACACCTACTTTAAAGTACAAGTTCAGTGGTTAATATGAAGATGCACTGACTTAAATCCATACAGCTGTAATGTGTGAATGTTTAGAATGTTTGTGTCTCGCTGCAATTTTGGCTCGAAATGAAAACATATGTTGTGTTTCATGGTCCTGCTTCACACAGACTTTCTCATCAGTTTCTGTTTAGATGTGGTGCCCAGTAGCCTACATATGTGATGTCTCTGTATGTGCGCAATGTAACTGCAAAAATGAGATTGCAAACACGCGGGCACCTGTGACAGTGGTAATTAAAATGCAGATAATTGGCCTGCTGGCATTATACAAACGTACGGGAATCCTTCCATGCTTATGTATCAACTTTGTGAAGTGCTAGTGAATCAGAATTCATTATATTCTTGTATTATATATATTCTTGTATTTCTGTGAAAGAAAAGCCTCACTTCGTCTTCCCAAGAGGAGTTCTTTCAGGGGGCTTCCGTCATCTATATATCATAGTGGGTGTTGCTGTGGTATTAGAAGGCATGCATTCCCACACTGAACTATTGAGATCAAATAATTGACAAGTGCAGTGAGACAGTGCTGGGGTTAGGGTAACACAGTTACAAAGTAGTGTGTCTAGTAAGTGTGTGTGGTGAATCATTTTTTCCCCCAAAAGGTGTTGCTGTTCAAGTGCAGGTTGCTCATAAGAAAGCCAGGGTTCAAGGTAGAATGTGAAAGCAAGTAGTGGACGGCATTTTGGCTGAAAACATTTAACACTTAGAAATGATGAGCTAGCGATGTATCTAAATCAGTAGCCCTGCTTGCTTTTCACACTTGTTTCCTTGAGTGCTGTAACAGTAAATCCTTGAGGCCTCTGTACTCTCACCTCTCCTGTGAGGTTAGGAGCCTGTCACCTTCCTCCTCGGACACTCTGAAAGGAGAGAAATGGATAGCCAGGAGCAGGGAATAGAAAGGAGAGCAGAGGTTCTAGGTGTGCCAGGCTCCCTCTCCTCCCCACGCTCCTTTTCTCTCCCGCAGCAGGCACACCAGCTTCCTTCTCCTCAGGCTGATGAGCGAACTGTGGTGGCCCCTGGCAGTCGGTGAGAACACTCACCCGCCATGTGAGCAAGGTGACTTTTCAGGTGGTTTAAGTACAAACTTTGTAAAAAGGGAGCTTGAGAGGATATCTCAAAAGGCAAATGTGCCTCAACGTTAGTAGTTTTTTGCAGTCCTAAACTGTGTATCGAAACAAATACTGCCGAATTCGGTATCCTCAGCCACACCTTGAGCTCCTTTGCTGCTCTCGCTGTCCGATGGCTGCCTGGGCATGCACTTAACGGAGTTCTTCTCTGCCTCTCCCAGCAGAACTCCACAGTCCAGGCACCCAGGAGCTGTCTTCTAGTCAGCAGCAGCTTCCCCAGGGATTCACCCCTTTCCTGGCCAGGTGCTTCCTGCAGGTATCTAGCTCAGCTGTCCTCAGGTATTCTAGGTTGCATTTTCTGTTATGTGGGATTCTTATTTTTCCTGTAACTGATGTTTTCCGTTTAATAATCTGTGAGAACTTGAAGAGTGAAAAGTTGAATTTTCCTTTCTTTGCATCACCAATTTTTGATACCACAATAATGGAAACAAATCAAGAGCCAGACTGGCAAAAGAACCAGAGTGTAATGTTGGGTGACAGTGATCCCTCAAACAAAGGGCAGGTGGTCATCCAGGCATTGGGAGTTCACAGATCCACAGCTGTGGATCCATTAAATTACTTTGATGTCTGCAGTTTTTCTATCATGTATGTACAACAGAGCCTCTGTCTGTGCAGAAACGAACTGTGTTGAATGCTATTTGAAGTCCAAACGTGTGGAAGAATGTCCTAAACGTAGTAATTCCGCACAGAGTTCTCTGTATGATATTTCGGTGCATACAGCTTTCGCCGTGAAAATGGAAGATCTGTATTTCAGGATTCTCCTTGGGAGGGAATCCAGACCTGCAGTTTGCGTGGGGGTTTTCTAACTGATAGACTGCAGTCTAGCCCTCATGAATGCACTCTGCATCTCTTTTTGTAAGACTGTATGAAATTAAGAATGTGAGATTTAAGGTAACATCAACCAAGCAGGAGTCATGACAGCACTCCCTTCAGGCAAAGCGGTTGCAGTCCATGCTAACAAGCCATGAGCCTTTTATCCATGTACTTTATGGTCACATGCATACGTAGCTTACACAGGATCAGGTACTAGAAATGAGGATGCTGGCCTTCCCAGTAAATGCCTTCATTGCCAGACTAAAGAACCGAGGTCCATTAGCTCGTTACCTGCAAAGTCTCTGCGAATCTAACCTTTTCCTTATGAGAGCTGAAAGGATTTGGGCTGGCTTTTTTTTTTTTTTTTTGGGAAGGTTGTTTTTTTCTAACAAAAATTTTGAAGTAACAATTCAGAAATTTCTGAAACGCAACTACATCAAACAAGTGCTCTAATATTTACAATATTTACAAACAACAGGCACTGCTTCTGTAACACTAGTTTGCATACACTTAGAATGCTACTGCCTTCAAAAATTTCCTTTCTCAAGTTTGGAGCAGAATGCTTGTGTAAGCTTTCTGGTTATCTCTGTGGGATAGTTGCACTGAGTGTAACTACTCTTTGGCACTGCAAGTACTGTTTGGAGTGGAATAACAAGAAAATGCCACTGCTGCATTCAGCGCTGTTGAAGTCAGCGGAAATGTTTGCCTTGTGCTTTGCTCTTACAAAGCAAGCAATTGTTAGTTGTTAGAAAACAATTGATAGAAAAGCAAAAATATAGAATATGCTACAGTGAGATGACTATGCTTTTTCAATGTATTTTGGTGTATTTACAAAATTATACATAAAAGAAAAAGTAGAAGTAAACCTCCAGTGACACTGCTAAACTGCAAACACACTTTGGATTGATGTTTCATAAACCTCATCTCCTGGAGGTGGGCTGGTTCAGCAGCACACCCTGCAGTATGGGAACATAACTCTTGGCTCAGCTTTCCATGGCTATCTGTGTACCAGTTCTCTGATGCAAAAAATCCAGAGATGGGTGTGAGGTGTGTGCATCGTTCACTGCTTGAAAGCCCCGTGCAGTCTTTGCTGTCTCTTTGTAATATCTGTACTTGTTTTTTGAGTGATTTTCAGGTTCATGTTGGTAAATAATTATACAAGCAATGACCTGTGAAATATCTGACATGTATAATCAGTATTAGATGGTGTTTTTGGGAAGTCTTGAATTCTATCGTGCATGGAAGACACGGAACAGCCTTAAGGTGGTGAAAGGGTTGGTAAGTGGCAGAGATTATGCTCAAAAAGAAATACCTTCACCGTGAGCAGTAATAGTGTTGTTGCTTGGAGTGGTTATACCAGAGCTAAGATACTTCCAGGTTTTGGATTAAAGTCGTAAGAAAAAACACAGGAGAACTGTATCAATCAAGGATTTTTTGTCATGTAGTCAACTTACTTTTGTAACCTGGCCTTGGTTTCAGTTAACTGCATGGTTCTCATCAAGGCTCTGGCTTGATAAGCACAATGGAGAAGTGAGTAGAGCTGTTTGTGTACGTACTGGCGCTTACACTCCAGAAATCATGGTGATTGCTTCCAGCTCCTTGCTGTAGAAAGAGTAAGATAAACTCAAGAGAGTTTTTAACCTGTTGCTGCCATCTAGCGTTTATAAAGGCAACATTGGCTTAGTGAACAGTTCAAATTCAGTCTCACTGAACAGAATGAAAAACTTAAATCCTGTGAAAGATCTTTAGAAGACACTAAGAATGTAGGGCACTTGTGGATCATGGATAATTTCAAAACAGGTGCAATTCAAAACAAATATTTCATGTACTCATACACGTACTTAGTGGTGCTAATTAAACAAATTAAAAGGTTGCCAAGCTTGCTTCAAGTTACAGGTAGATTATTTGTGCATGCTACTTCTCTCTTAAAATAAGCATCAGTTTTGGTGGTACTTTTTTCTTTTCCTGGCAGTTCTCAATGAGCTTAATGGTAATTTCTGTATAATTTTATCATCATATTAGATATATTCTATATAAAATGTCACATCTTTTTATAATATTAAGTAACATTCTGCAGCAACTTTGAATAAAGCAGAATTTTGGAGTGTCCCACTGAGATAGCAGCAGATGAACAAAAGTAAATTCAATATGGAAAACCAAATGCTTCTGGATAAACATCTTACTTAAATATGATGCACAGAGCAATAGAGACGCCGTCACCTTAGTGTGTAGTCATCTTGAGGACTGAGATAAATGCTTGTCAGGAATTACACCTGCTGCTAAGTCTGCATTATTGTTTCTGAGGCTTTACTGCAGGATGTCTGAACCAGTTTACTGTTACAGTGAGAATAACCCTGACTGCATTGATAGGAAGTAGAGCAGAAGTACCTGAGTCAATAAGAAGGTGATGCAAAAAAAAAGTTTCTGAGATTCTTGTATAGAGGGATTAATAGAAATATAAACAGTATTAATATATTTGACTTTGACATGGATATTTTCTTTCCCCTTGACAGAGCAGTTGGTGCTCTTTCAGACAGCAAGGATTTTGTAGAAGATCTCCTAAAAGGAAAAACCGTGGATTTGTCTTTTCAAGGAATTGATCACTTCAGAAATGAAGTTGGATTTGTGAAGTTGGCAGAAAATGATCATACAGAAATCCTTAAGGAAATAGCAGGTACGACTTGTGAGTAGAAGTGCTTTAAAGACTTTCTGACAACCTTCTGAAGCTGACCCCTAGATGATGATGGAGCACAAATATGAGCCAGTTGGTGCTAATTTAGTCAACATTAACTTGCCTTTAACAACTACTAGGGTTACATTATTTCCCAATGTATTTCAAAGCACATTAATGAATTACAGTTCTGTTCTCTGAGATGTTTTTACTTGGTATGTATAAAAAGCACAGTGCAGGTTTATGGGTGGATATAAAGACTCTAACTTGTTTTCTTGTTTTCTTGCTGTGTGTCAGCTAATCTTTACACCCCTTTCAGTTTGTATATTCTTACTTACTAACTTCAGGAATGTTGTCTTGGATCCATTTTATCTGACTTGCAAAGTTGCATCTTTCTCTTTTGTGTTCATGCTGAGCAGGGCACTGGGAGGTGGTGGCATTCCTTCCGCTTCCATGGTCTGGGGAGTCTGAAGTTTTGCATTTCCTGTGTAACATGTATCGCTACCAAAACTCAAATTTACTGCAAGTTGGCAGTCGTGTGTAAGTGTGCACGCACGTGTACATGTAACTGCATACATAGTTACATACATTTATGGAGGTGTGTATTTATGAAGCCAAATCTAGACTTTGCACCCCGTAGGATAAGGGAAAGAACACAAATGATCTGCCAGGGGAAGCAAATTGCAGTCCATGTTGCTTTAGCCTGAATTTTTTTTTTGGATCAGCTATGGAACCAGTCTGTGGCTGCTGTGTTAATTGCCTTCCTTTAGCAATTATGCAATTAGTGGCAGATGTTGCAGGCGCATGCTGTTAGACCCGTGCACCTGCCTGTGCACCTCGAGAACATAACTCTCAGTTTGGTCTTAACAGTGGAGCTAAGGGCTCTGCCTTGGTCAGTTGGGTACAATGCACCCCACACAGAGCTCTGCAGTCAGTAGGAAAGTACAGATTAAAAGTCATATAATTATATGTCAGCTCAGAAACAGCCGACAGTGCCTAGATCAAAACAAGGCAGAGTGGAGGTTTTGTATCTGTCTACAAGGCAGATGTTAAACTGTGTTGTTTACGGATACTGAATAGAAGTCAGACAGCACTGCCTGTAGTTCACCAGTGTCCTTTAAAACTATCCCAGCAATTCCAGCTATTCCTTGAAAAAGACTCTTTAGAAGAGTTTTTCACTATTGATGAATTATCTTTTGTGCTCTGAGGAATGTGAGGTCACACTGCTTTTTAGCAGTGCAATAACCCATATGGGACATTCTGCAGAACAGCCAAGGCTGCTGCTGTCCCGCTGCCTCTTGTGCAGTCCAGGATGGGGGAAAAATGGAAAAAGTCTTTATTAGTATGGTGCTTTCTCCAGCAGTTCATTAGCTCAAGTTTCTGAAGCGCCTTTACGAAATGTTTACTGCTTTTACGTGTTTTCCATCACATCCGCAAATAAGGACAAAAGTGTGTGGTCTATCATCAGAAATTGGGATCTTCTTGTGGTCAGCGGAGGGCAGATGTGGAAGAAGAATCCTCAGTGTATTTTCAGTTTAAGCTTTGTATTTCCAATAGTGACCACCTCTTCTATCAATAAATGAGAACTAGGTATGATGAGAAGGAAACTTCACTGTAATCACCCTGCCTCTGCTGCTAGATTAGCCTTTATGCAGAAGTTTTAATGAAATCAGGTGCTATGGGTAGAGTCCAGGAAAACAAAGTGGCAGGGTGTGACTGTCTAAAATATTATCACGGTTGTTCTGGAGAGTCAGAGAGAAAACAGGGAGATGCAGGAGAAGCTGAATGACCAGTGTGTGTCTTGTCACGTGGAATTTTCCTGAACTGGGAAGGAGGTACCCTGATTTGCAGGTTCTTCATCTGTTACATTTTGTTATTGAGGTTTGTAACACTTACACAGTATAGTAGGACTACTTGCCACCAGAACTTTTTGAGCTGCAGTAGAACCTAACAGCTACTAAAAAACTTGAGTTCACAATGTGCTAAATAACTGTTTTCTGTAAAAAGGCTAAATTCTTTGAGACACGTTGCATTTAACAACATCCTTCACATGTAGCAAGAATCTTTTTTTTTTTTTTTTTATCTGTGGAATTTCCATA
>VXAV01003000.1:42849-79536 GCA_013399715.1 Alectura lathami
ATATATCATGCCTTAAATCACTGAACGCAGTAAATCCTCTATGAAAATATGGATACTAGAGCTGAGACCACCCTTTTATATTTTTTGGATGTCAGGAAGAGTTTTCGGTACTTCCACAGGAAGTTGAAGGACATTAAATGAAATTAGAACTTGTCCCCACTTTGCAGCTTTGTAGATGGCATGAAAGAAAACATTAATGGTTTTCTCTCAAATCTGAGGAACCAGAGATACTTATGAAAGTATTTTTAGTTTATCATTTTTATACCTTAAAGATATGTAGGTCAAGTTTATAAAAACTGTGGTAAGTTTTAATTCCCTTTCTACTTGGGAATGTTTTATTTTACTGGAAGTTCCTCATTTGTTCATTCAGTCTCATGCTGCCTACACTACATGAGTGTTTTATTTGAATTGTCACTGCAGTACCAGCTCTCTGCTTCTCTCTGTCTCAAGTGGTAACCCCTAGCTGTGTCACTGGAGTCTGCTGCTGGGGCTGTGTGGTGTTCCACTTCTCCTGCTGTCCCTGTGACTATGGAAGGCCTGAATGCTATGCCTTTCTTTCTCCTGGGCACGACTGTATGGCTCCAGAGGGCTTTGAGAAGCATATGTCCCCGTTTGATTCTGGGATCTGCGAGCTTCTGTTGTTCTCCTCCTGCATTAGCTCATCCTTTGCTGTTTCCTCTGCGTGTTTTTCTTACCACTTTTCTTATCCTGGCATGCTGTTCAGCTGCCATTTCTGGACGTCACATTTTCTCCTTCAGGCTCTACGCTTAGGAGCCATTTTCTCCCACCTCCCCTTTGTTGTTAAAATGCCATTTTGTAATCTCATTTTTCCTTCATTCTGCAGCATACAATTACTTACGTGTCTTTTCTTTTAGTTTCTTCCAATTTACTTGTGGCTTTCATTTACTGATCTGTTTGATCTGGTTTGATTCTTTGTAGGCTCACCTGTGTGGACTTCTATTTACAAGTGGTAAAACTGCTCTGTCATCATAGAACTGTGCTCTGTTGTGCCTGGCACTGTTTTGAGTTTGAAATATTTAGAACACAATCTCTTGAATTATATCTGAATATGTTTCACATATTTTCTGGATTTCTGTTTAATTAGAATTTTATCCTAGCTGTGTTTCTAAGGTCTGGAATATAAAAAGAAACCCCGATGCTGCCTATTGACAGAATTTATAATAGGAAAGTTTTTTCTTTGATGTTTTTCTACATTTTCTTGACTCTGGTATCTTTTCTTTGAGTGTGCCCTATTTTTGGAATATGTTCTTTCCCTCTCTAGCATGGCTGTTTTATCCCAGTTGTCTTTACTGACCTTCAGCTGGTATTTGACCTTCAGCCATTGAATCGAATGGATGAGTGTTTTGTTTTTATTGCTTTAACTTCTAGAACTATTATCTGACCTGTCATCACTTTGGTTGCATTGGATGCTTCATCTAACAAGTTGCACATGCCGTAAGGTGAAGCTTTTAAAGTGCTTTTTGATGCTGGTGGTGTCAGCAAAGTGGGTCAAATACATTTGGCAAATGTAACAAATTCTTTGGCTTAGATTTTCATTTTGATAAGTATATTAATAATGCTATTTGAAGCTGATAAAAATGAATGAGTGAAGCCTGTTTTTTTTCACCGGTAAGATTTGCAATTTTAGTTTAAAGGATGAATGATGTGGGTTGTGCTGTGACCACCAGAGGGAGCCAGTACTCCATGAACAAGAAGTTACAGGTCTCTGCAGATCCCTTGCTTTCAATCCTTTGTTTTTTAATGAAATGTTGATTTATTGGATTAACTATTCTAATAGAGTCAGAATTGCACTAGGAAGATAAGTGATATTCCTGACTGGGAACCTCCTCTAACTGTGGTTTTCTAAGAATTCCATTGAGTCTGATCTCACTGAATTGGTTTTAACAGTCACTAGTGGAGAGAGAAATGGAGAGCAAGTGACACTGCTTGTTCTGTTGCTGTAGGAGCATTACAGCTTTACTCAAGCGTAACATGGCATTACAGCCACGTCGAAGCAGTCAGACCCCTGTTGTGCTGTGTGCAACCACACAGCGAATCGGCTGTGGTCAAGTTAACCTTTTTTCCTTTGCCAGGTAATTTTAACCTATGCAATTTGCCAGTGCAATTTACTGAAATGCTGCGTGGCTGGCAGCAGAAAGGACAGGAGTGGTGGCTGGCGTGGGGCTACAGAGAAGCACCCTCTTTAAGGATTATGTAACCACATACTCAGCATCTGTTTTAGGGTGAGTTATGTTGCCCTGACTTCAGAGAGCCTAGAGAAATAGTTTAGTTCAGTTAGCTTAGTTCACTCTAGTTCCAGATGGCTGAAGCTAAGATAAATAAATGTTGTCTCTTATGATGGAAAAATTACAAACTCAAAACTGTTGTAGTTTTCCATTAAAATATCTGATTTGTACAAAGTAAACAAAAAGCTGCTAGTCCAAGTCCCTAACACCTGTATTGAAGATGCTGTGCTGTGCTGGTTAGATCTTCTAGCCCACGTGCCCATGTTTGTTACAGTGCCTATGAACGTATGTAGCAGAACTTTGTTGGTCTGTGTACAAACCTGGCTCATCCACAGGACAAAGAGAAGCATGGTCTCAAGTTGAAAGTTGCTGGCAGGTGTTTTTTTATTTTTTTATTTTTTGTCTTAAAAATATAATCATCTATGTCAGCAAATACATATATACTGTAGCATGCAGTGAATACAGCCAGCACAAAAAACAGTGGTTTTGCTGGTTTCATTACAGGAGCCAGGCCCCCAACTGCTGGTAGACTTGAGCATTGTTTGTGCCTTTTGATTTTACGTAGTTCTCTGCATACAGCCTTTTCTAAATGAGCCTTTTGCTACATGCTGGTTTTCATTTTAGCCCCCTCAAATAGCCAAATGCTGACAAGAGAGGCAAGCATTTCAGTGAAAGTAAGCGCTTACCATTAAGGCCTAGTTTAACACCAGCTGGCGTTACGAGTTTGTACTTCCAGGAGGTAGTAGTTATTAAATACTAATCAGCTCTTGAGCGTAACACTTTGTTATTCATGAGGGAATGCTGGATGCTGTGACCAGCAGAAGAGGCTGCGGTGGGCACCAGGTGCATCAGGCTGGGGCGGGGCCTGGCGTTGGGGTGCTCTCCTGCAGTGCCTCTGTCACCCCTCAGCACACCGCGCTTACCCTGCGCACGGGGCCTTAAAATTCAGGGCCAGCTGCGTGAGAGGAGGTAGAAAGGATGGTAAAAGGTCTGTCTAGTTTGCTGAGAAAAAAGCAAAAAATGTCATTTGGGTGTGTAATGAGGGCAGATAGAAGGAGGATTCTTTTGTGATGGTGACAAACATTTAGGAATTACTGAGATGAATTAAAGCCACTGGGAGACCTGAGCTTCATCAAGAAACCCAGCATCAGTTTCTGTTTCAGTGTAGCACTTTGAGCCTTCACATTATCATTGTCTTGTTACGCTTTCTGTACATATTGGCATCTGTGTTGCTCGGTCCAGGTGCTCCTTGGACCCTGCTTTATGAATGAGCATGTTCTTCTGTCCACGTAATGATGGAGAGAAAGAGAACAGCCCCCAGATCCTGCTGATACGTGGCTGAAAGAACCCTATAGCGCTCTGACATGTGAATGTGGTGTGGTACGGTGACAACTCGGTGTGGGAAAGCCAAAGTAACATAGAACAAAGTAACCATGGAAGAACTGCAGGAAAATCGCCCTGACTGCAGCTTGCCTGCTGGCACAGTGCAAAGCTGACTGTTTGCAGAGAAGTGCTGCTGCTGCTGGGGAGTGAAAATAGCCACTTCTCATACAGAGGGAAGAGAAAGAAGGCCTTTCCTTTTCTTACATTCTGGAGACAAAAGCACATGAGGAAGTGACTGACCCTGATTTAACGACTATTTTTCCCATCAGAGATTGAGTACTGCTGAGCTGTTCGTGAGTCAGTAGCTCATCTGACAGCAGCTAGCACTCCTCCATCTGACACCATCCTTCCTGGCCCTGTTAAGGGTTTTAACAGCAAGGTGCTAGAGATGCTTGATGCAGCTGTGTGGAGTTATTTGTTCCAAGAAAACAAGATTTCTAGATTCAGACTTCTAGATTCATTTTTTTTTTTCCTTCATGCTCACCTCTCATGATTTTGTGAAAAATGTTACCATCTGAAGTGCTTGGTTTAAAGTTCTTCATCACCTGCAAATTGGGTCTTGTAAGGCGCATTATGAAAGTAAGGATGACAAGAAGAGCTTCTTTGTAAAAACTAAACCTCTGCCAACTGGTAGCCAGCAAAATACTGTTTAGAAAAAAAAAAAAAAAAAACAACTAAGAACTTCTATGACTCATGTTGAAGTTCCAGTTGTAAGTCTTCAGCTTTAAGTATATAGTCGGAAATATTTCAATGAAGGGACAAAATGCTGTTTCTAAAGTCTAAATTTTTTAATTGAGGGAATATGGTTTAGAGACAAGCAGAAGTTAATAGACTGGAAGAAAATGTATGTACATAATAGTTTTCCACATCTAATGAAACCTTGTAAAAGAAGAGGGCTATTTGTATTATGGAATATGGCTCAGTGTGCAGTTTTTCTGCGAGTCATTCTGTATTGATCTCGCTGTTGAATTTTTGAGCCTTTCCAGTTTATAGCTGCTCTGGACAAGTTTCATATATCACATTTCAAGTCTAATTATGGGAAAGCAGTTGTCTAATGGGTTCAGCTGCATCCAATGAAAGAGATGCAGATGACATTCTGTCATTCTGACAGTATAAAAATAATGTACAAAATGGTATTTCAGAGTACTTCAAATTGCATGAAGGATTGTCTGAAAGCTGTCCAAAAATTTGTTCCAGGAAGTCATTGAGCTTGTAAAAATAGCCATAACTTTCTGAGGGTAAACTCTGAAGCTGCAAAGGTTGGTCAGCCTGAAATTAATATAAACTTCTCCTATGAAGAAAGGTTGAGGGAGTTGGGATTGTTCAGCTTGGAAAAGAGAAGGCTCCAGGGAGACCTCATTGCGGCCTTCCAGTACTTGAAAGGAGCTTACAGGCAGGAGGGGGACCGACTTTTTACACGGGTGGATAATGGTAGGACAAGGGGGAATGGGCTAAAACTGAAAGAGGGGAGGTTTAGGTTGGACATCAGGAAGAAATTCTTCCCTGAGAGAGTGGTGAGGCGCTGGCACAGGCTGCCCAGAGAAGTTGTGGCTGCCCCATCCCTGGATGCGTTCAAGGCCAGGCTGGATGGGTTCCTGGGCAGTTTGATGTAGTGAGCTAGTGGCTGGCAGCCCTGTCCACGGCAGGGGGGTTGGAACTAGATGGTCTCTGAGGTCCCTTCCAACCCAAGCCATTCCATGATTCTATGATTCTAATAAGGGAAAGCACAGATCCTGTTTGTTTTTCAGTCCAGCTAGTAATGTTGATGTCTGAAGGAAAGACAACAGATGTTCAGACCCATGGGCTTTGTCTATTATTCTTGTCACTGGTTTCTACTTTCTTTCAGTTCAGGCAACGCCAGTCATGAAGTTTAACAGTCATGTACTTGATCAGTCTTCAAATCCACTTTCATGATGTCCCATAAGCCTGGAACTTTCTCTTGCCCACAATATTCATGCTTCCTCCTCCTGTTCTTTTAAAGCCCACCTCGTGACCGCTTCTTCAAAGGGCTGCATGGATATTGGTAGCATTACATTATCTTCCACCCTTCCTGTGTTCTCAGGATAACATTTCCTTTTGTCTCTCTTTCCCCTCCATCTCCTCAGATTTCTTTCCTTTTTCATTATGTTTGAGGAAGGTACATTGTGGTAATGTTATTTGTAAGTCACCTTAACCTGTAGAATGTCAAACTTCTCTTGAGTGTTAAGGACTACAAAACTGAGGTATTCTGTAGTGCCAGTCAGTGTGGCCAATCTCTTGAGTCTGTGATACTGTGGGTACACCATATACACATATATAAATGATCAAATTTAAAACTGCATTTCTACTTTTTTTTTTATTTTTTTCCCATTACTGGAATTGCCAGGTAGGAAAAGGATGAATTAGAAAGATGAATAGAAGCAGATATTAAATAAAATTGGTTTATTTAGCACAAAATGAAGATACCCAGGCTGCGGGGTTGCTGTCCAGCAGTGAAAAGTGTAGGTGCCCTACTGTCCAAGTGGAGCACACATTTCTAGTACCATGCGATCAGTCTGCCTTGTTGAAAATGCTGTTTAAAGTCCCATGGTCAGATGTGCATGGGCAAACCACTGGTAGAGGAGTTAAGCACATACCTCTAGAGATGCACATCTTCACCACTGCAGATTTTAATTGCAGAGGTGAGAGATAAGATGTGCTTGGCACAATACATGGTGGCAATAGAACCGAGCTTTTCTAGGGGGAAAAAAAGCCTACAGTCCATGAGTCTGCCACAGGGTAGCATGAGCTTGGTTTTAATAGACAAATCCTTTGCTGGAACTTCAAAGTTGAGGAGTCTCCAAATGATGCTGTTCAGAGAACAAAAGAAATGAACCAGAAAATGGGTTTGTTAGAGATTATTTCAGTTTAAAATAAATGTAACGCTTTATTCAGCACTTATTCAGCTTACCAACATCAGAAAATAAGCTTGCCATTGGAAGCACAGAAATACCTGCACAGCATTACTGAATGACTTAATTTGAACTTCTCTATCTCAGTTAGAAGACGGAGAAAACATTTATTTAGTCATCTGTTTTGATATGTTAATCTGTTGTTCAGCGTTTGTGTGCACAGCTGCATGATAGCATAGCAGGGGTTCGCTGTCAGCGCAGAGGTGTCTCCCGCAGGCACAAAACAATACAAGGAAGTAAGCTGCTCTTGGGTACAGGCACTTGTCTACAGCTACGGACAGGCAGTAGGTGGAGATACGTAGATGTACAGATCTAGAGTGCATCTGGGGGTCCATACAGAAGTGTGATGCATTTCCTTCCAGGCAGGAGAATAATGCACTGGATCTTGTTGCAGCTGAAGCATCTAGCCAAAAAGTAATACACGTTACTGCAAATACATCGTTATAGTGAGGATTGATTGAATTCATCTGATGGGATTGATTTTTTTTTTTCCTGTTTTAACTTTAGCTCAAGGATGGTGTGTCAGCTAGACTTACAGCTAGTGAAAAATTGCCAGTTGTATTTGCAAAGAAAAAGTTTGCGTTTTCTGTTTTTCAGTAACAGAAATATTCTACTTACCAGTACTATTTTTGCAACGGGTTTTATCAATTTAATCTAGACTTTCTTTTTCAAAATTACCACAGAAATTTTTCATTTATAGTATTTCAGTTAATAAACTGAAAGATAATTCAAAAATTACACTGACATGTACTTTCAAGAAACAAAACACTGTATTGGGCAGATAAACTGTGAAATTGTAAGCTAGGTCTGTGTAGCAGAGTTGCTTTGGCCTTTGCTGTAGACAAATAAAAGTGTACTTTGAAAACAGAACATGAGCTTCAAAGGCAATGGTGAAGCTTAGAAAAATACAACAAAAATCATCTAACTTCAGTGTACTTGATATGACCTCAAACTGTGCCGTGTAAATTCAGTGCCAGATTTTATAGCTTCTTGTTTCAGATTCTCTTTGGTCCAAGAGCGCGGTCACCCAAATACAGGTAAAAGAGCTTACCACAGAACAGTGTTTCTGAACAGAGAAAATTCTGTTATGTGCTCAGTTTTCCTGAGGTTTGCAAAACTCTTTCAGTGAGAGTAGCTCCTGAGCAGTTCTACTGTGAAGTTCCTAATTTGACAGCAAAAGTAGACAGCATGGACAGCTTTTTAATTGCCATTATCTTAATAATGCCAAATTTGTGGCCCATATTAACTGCAAATGCAAGAACATTTTCACATGAAAGGATATGTACCTTTGAAGTTAACTGTGCCTTTTAGTACTTGGGTTTTGGTTTTTTTGTGTGTTTTTTTTTTTGTTGTTGTTGTTTTTTAATTGTGGAATGGCTGTGACATAATGCAGTCAAAAACACATTTTTAAGCATTCTATCACATAATTTGTGAGTTCCTCTATATTCTTCTCCCCCCCACAGAGACTATGAAGAAGATATTTCAAGAAAAGGGCATCTTGGCAGGAGAAGAAAGAGCTTTTAAACCCCATCTGACCTTCATGAAGTTGTCAAAATCAACACAGCTGCGTAAGCAGGTAAGCTCACATTTCACGTAGCTCAGCAGCAATCCAGAAAGTTTAATTTGGGGATGCACAGAGGAGTCGCTTACCCTGTAGCATCATAGCTGGGACATCCTTGCGGCCAGCTGAAGAGGTAAGACTGTAAAATACTGATATATTAGAAGGAATTCTGAGTACATCTACCACATAGACAGGAGTCCTGTACTGTACTGTAGGTGCCCTTGCTATTCTCAGCGCAAAGAAATCATGCACTGATTTTCTTTTGTCTGTTTTCTTTTGTGAAACTGTACAAAGCCAAAGGATGTAATTACTTGTTCAAAATTACAGAATTAAGGTCTAGATTATGTACTTCCAAATGCTGTCACAATACTTGTTTGCTTTTTGTTGGGATATTTGTATTTATGTTTGGATTATGCATCATCTGCAGACTGTCAGTTCTTTTGATTGAACATGCTTTAGTGAATTCCGCAGTCCTGAGGAAACACAGTATTTATATTCTCTCTTGCAGGTATCTATTTCTAGCCTATTTATTAGGTTTTTTTTTGACCAGAAAAAAAGTAGACAAACACATAAAAGTAAGCTACAATAACTATAATGAGAAATATACAGCAGTAGGATGTCTAGGTTTTTATTTTGCACTAATTTAACATAAATATATTTTTTAACACAAGGACAATCTCCATAACATTTCTTTGCTGATACTGCATAAAATGTTTAATATAACCTTTCAACATTGGCCAAGAAAATAATTTTCAGAAGACATATTTTCCAATAATAAGGATTAAAGTACATAGTATAAATATTTTCAGCTGATTTAGCAAGCATTAATGAGAAATACTTTAAAATTTTCATTAGAAAAAATTAAAAAAAAATTGAAATATGCAAATTTTAATTAAGGCATATTGTGAAATCAGTTGGAAGAATGGGATGAGTTTTGAGATGCATTAAAAAACTTCAAGGACGTAATACATACTCTGAAACAGAAAGACTTGTCTGCAGGTTGTAGGTGGTATGTTACAGCTCTTAAAACTGGAGGCTCACATCAGCTTTTGCTTGTACAAGCAGCTGCTTTTCAAAACATTCATTTTAAAATGCCATAGCACTTACAGAATGTCAGCTATTGGGTAATTTAACTGTTTTGCTAAAACATCCCAGATAATCAGGGTGCTTTTTGCCGTTCTGTTGTGTCTTTGTTTGTTTGTTTAGCATGTATCTACCTTGCATGAACTACTGGCCAGGATACATATTTTTTTTGTGTTCTGATTTTCACTGCTACTGACAGAACCAGGTCAGTGTCATTTCACGTCATCTTCCTTAGTTCTCCATAACACTGGATAATGCATAGAGTATTTTAAAGATGCTCTGTTTAGAACTATGTATTAAAAGTCTTTTATCAGGATTTTTTCTCTGGCAATCCACTGTCTGGCATGAGCATCAGTCTTTACTATCATGCTTAGTTTAATTGTGTCTGTACATTTAGGAGGACAGTTTCGTTCATTTACTGAAAATAGTAAATAGCAACATGAAACACAGAAGGAATAATTATTCTGTAGTACCTGTTAACACAGTGTTTGATTGCATTTTCAGACCATTGAACAGCATGAGAAACAAAAGAGGAGAGGCTGAAGATTGCATGAGAAAGCAAATAAAAAAAAAAAAGAGCAAATACAGCAAAGTAGTTGACTGTAGCTCACAACTACAGCTTCATGACTGTATTAGTATTAAAATGTGAGTTTCCTAATTTGAATCAATACTTGAAACCACTCTCCTCATAGTGACATCTGAATTCCACCATTTCCTCTTGGGAAAATAATAATAAAAAAATCTTTTTCAATGTTTCAAGATGCATATATTCTGAAAATATTTTAATATTCTCAAGTTGTTACAGGTATTCACAAAGAAGAGACTTTGAGAATTTAAAACGAATAAAATTCTCAAGAAAACAGCTTTCCACTTTGAAGGCACAGCATTAAGCTAAAAATAGACAAAAAAAAAAAAAAGAAACAACTTGGAAATATAAATTAATAAAGGATAAAATTTCAGATAAAGTGGATGAGGAGAGAGCTGTCTGAGCTCAGCTTCTCAGGTTAAAGGGAAGTGTAAGTGCTTGGAAGTGGGAGCAGCTCATTCTGCACATTCAGTCTGACTATTCTGAAGTCAAACATGCCACTGAAAACTTCCCAAACTAAGAAGGCACGGTGTGCCTGTGGGTGTCCTTGTGGAAGGAGACAAGGGGAGATCATTTACCTGCACATGCCTGGCAGTTTCCACAGCTGACTGGATGATAAGAATCTTGGGTTAGCGTCGCTATCTTCTATACAAGGAACTAATGAAACTAGTAACAGAAGCAATTGGAGTTTTGCACTTGACAGCAGCACTTCTATTCCTGCTTCCCCCGCTAGGCTGCCACATCGCTGTGGGTCAGCCACAACCCTGGAATTTTCCCGCTGCTTATTGCAGGGAGCGTTGCGAGGCCCACCTGTGGAACGTCTGGAGATCCTGTGGTACACAGTGCTGCCAGAACTGCCGATGCGGTGCAGTGGGTTTCATAAGCAGACGAGCGACGGCTGAACTGCTTAGGTGGCATCTGCTTAATTAATAAGCAGTATGGCCTTAGCTCAGGCAGAGGCTGACGAGGAAGCATTCCAAAAATATACTTTATGAATATTCAATATATGATATTCTTCTAGGCAGTACATATTTAGAATGCTCTCTGTATAATTAGTGACAGAGAATATATTTGTGAGAAAAATCTGCTACAGCACTGGTGAGTGTTGTACACGGCCTGTTCACTGCTGCCATTCAGCCGGCAGGGAAGGTGTGGTACTCCTGTGGTACTCACATGTCACATTTGCCGCTTTATCCATTTGTTAATGAATATTTGTTGTGTGCTTTTTCACCAAACGCTGTGCTCAATAAAGAACTTTTGCACTGACAGAAGTGAAGGGAATCCTCCCGCTCCTTTAATCATGTTTTACTCAATACTTGAAAATAAACTATAAAATGTCCCTAGTATATCCCTACCATTTCCTAGACCTGTAATTTTGTTTTTATTTATCCTTATACAGCATAGGTATGTAGTCTAACCCCATAAGACCTTAGAAGAGAGTGATTCTCCATAAAACCAAAGCACTTCCCCTGTAATGAGTCCCTGCTGATTCTGACTTCCAGCATTCTTTTTATAACAGCTCTTGGGATCTCTGCCATTTTGGCCAGAAATGCAACACTAAGAAATGCCACGGAGCTCATTAAATCCCTCTGTTGCCATTAATCAGTGTCTATTTTAGTTGTTTGTATTGTGACAACGGTTCCTTGCTGATCTGGGAGTCCGAGGCACATACCTATTTGTAATTGGTGATGACCCTAAAATGGCTGAAATGATCACTTTGACACAACACAAAACAACAAGTACTTTGCTTTTATGGTCTCATGAGACCAGCAGAAATATTCTGCGATTTTTCTACAGTATGTTTTTAGTCTAACGACAGGGGCTGAAAATGCACAAAATGCACGATCCAGCAGCTGGAAGAGGTTCTTGTTCAATCTTCCTGCTTTCATATCAGACACCATGTTACAGAGATACATAACTTCCATTCTCATTTTAAACAAGAAGAAAGGACGTACATTATAGTAGTGCGAGGCGTTAGTCCTAGTCACTATTGTTGAGAATACCAAAGCGCCCTACTGAGCATGGCAAATAGCGCGTGATCCATGCTTTACACCCAGCCCTGTTACAGAATTGAGGCTGCAGAAGGCATCACCTCTTTACGCATGAACTCTCCTAGGTCCACATGGGGATCATCAAGGTCTAGGCAAAGGAACTTTTCCACAACAGATCTGCATTTTTCCATCTGGTCTCCTTTTGAAGGATGATTGATGCGTTTGATAGCTTTTCCGTTGCGAATCAGTTCTGATATTTCCACTCCTCTTTCAATAATGTTGGCTGGCATTCCAGCTAGTGCTGCAATGTTGGCAGCATGACTGACAGTGGACACGCCTTGTTTGATCTGGTAGAAGAATACCAACTCATCTCCATCTTGGTGGGTCTCCATGGTCAGGTATTCCAGAAGAGGTGTCTTAGGCAGGAGTTCTAGCTGCATTAAGCTGTGAAAATTAGTGGAGACAAAGACCTGCGGGCACTGGGTTCCTCGACTGATCCAGTACTTCAGCACAGCAGCCAGGAGGGCCAGGCCATCCAGTGTGTTGGTCCCTTTCCCGAACTCATCAATGAGTACCAAGGACCTCTCTGTAGCATTGTTTACCGCCTTGGCAACCTGGTTAAGATCAATCATGAAAGTGGAGAGCCCTACAGAAACCGATTCCCTGCTGTGGATTCTTGTGTAGATCCCGTCAATTGCTCCAATCTCTGCCTCTGCTGCAGGCACGTAACTGCCGATGAGAGCCATAAATATGATAAGACCTACTTGCTTTAAGTAGACGCTCTTTCCAGATGAGTTGGGCCCTGTGATGATCTTTATTCGTCTGGTAGCCTCACCACTGTTCACAGGATTGGCCACAAATGTCTTTGCACAGAGTTCCATCAGCGGATGCCTTCCATCCTTGATGTGGAAGCCATGGCGCTGCGTAAAGCGCGGCCGGCAGTAGGAGTTCTCCCGGGCCATCACTGCCAGAGCCAGCAGCACATCTAGATGTGCAGTATACTCAATCACGCTGTTGAGCACTTCAGACTTCTCCAAGATCTTTGTCTGCAGCTGGTGCATAATAAGTGTTTCCTGGTCTCTTATCTCACAGTGCAAGTCACCCAGCAGGCTGTCCAGCTCCTTGGTTCTAGCGCTTCTGTAGTGCAGTTTATCCTCTGACAAGAACATGAAGTCTAAGCCTTCAATTTCGAAGTCAGTCTTATCCACCATAGTTGGTAGCCGTGGAATGGAGAGAAGGAACCCAATCAAAGGAATGTAGACTACACAACAGGAAGGAATATGGCTGTCCAAGGTTTCCAGTTCTTTTCGTGCCACTTCCGTAAGGAAGTCTGACAGTCCCATTAGCCTTCGTTTCTTTTCATCAATGGTGGGATCCACATTGGGTCTAACAGTGAAGTGGTTCTCTGAGATGCTGCCTTCGAAGTCCACCACTTTGCTGATTAGAGTAGCAATGTAGTGCAGGTCATCAGTGAAGATGCGTGAAATGGTCTGAAAGAGTTCGATACTGTGGGGCAGAGAGCGACACGTGTCTCTAAGGCACACTGCGCTGTACACCGTCTTATAGAGTGCTTGCCAGTCACTAACTTTTGTATGGGAAAGAGTCATTCTTTTTAGAATAAGAGGCACGTTTTTTATATTCCTGAGGCAGTCTTGAAGGGTGAGGACTGTGTCATGGTTCTGAGCCTGCAGGAAGAAGTGGATCACATCCAGCCGTTTGTTCAGCTCTGTCAGGTTCCGAGTAGGTCGTGTAAGCCACAGCCTCAGCAGTTTTTCTCCCCATTTGCACCTGCAGCGGTTTAAAATCCCATATAAACTGAATCCTTCTTTTAATCCACTAGATAGCTTGTACACGGAAGGATGGATATCGCTTTTAAATATCTGCAGGACACAGTAAGTGTCTTGGTCCATATTCACAGTTTCTGACAGCACAAACTTTTTAAAGGCCAAAATAGGAACTGCAATACTGCTTTCTTCTAGCTCAACTCCAACCCTTCTCCTGTCTAGGTACTTAAGGAGTCCCCCTAGGGCTCTTATCACGAGTGGGCTCTCAAAAGGGATGACTGAGGACAAGTAGAGGATTTTCTCTGTTGCAGTCATATAGGATGGGAGAAATGGAAATTGCCTAGATAGGATTCGTTGCTTGCTGACTTCTAGGCCAAAATCTGTGTTAGGAAACAGGACAATTTCTGGTTTTCCTGTATCTTTGTCACTGTCACTATCTGCTAGGTTGGTCAGGAAGCTGGCAATATTCTGGTCCTGTTTTGCACTTGTCACTATGCATTTAGGATGAACTTCCCCAATCACTTTCTTCAGTAGCTCGAGACCTTCATTATCAGGTGTGTCAGGCATGAAGTAAACTGAGCAGTCTTCTGTATCATAGTAAGTAATTGCAAACTCCCCTGCGTACCACAAAACAGACATATGTGTCTCAGAGCACTCTTGCTCCTCTTGTTCAGGCACAAGCAGTGGTGGCAAGGGACAACTCGTGGATGATGCAGCATTCATTCTGCTGGAGAATGAAACTTTTATTCGCAAATCATCCAAAAAGTCTTGAGAACAAACTTTAATTGACAACAGCAAGTCAACACTCATTCTTCCAACCCTGGAGAAACTACGATGCTACCAGGACTTAAAGACAGACGTTACCACTTCAAGTGAAAAGATGCAGCCAATAACTACAGATGGATCCTGTTTCTAAGGAAGCTGTAACTGAGCTACTACCAGCAATGTTGTAATTATTTTATAGTTTTTTCTGTGTGTCTTTTATTTTAGTAGGTACTATCACACCCTTCATAGGTCCTGTCTATCTTTAGGTTGTGTAGATTGGGATTAATCTAATATCATACCTAATATGTGATCCTGGCAGGTACCTAATGTCCTTCTGGATATCCTGTTTCCATAGTAGGCTATGTAAACCACACTGTGGAAGGTAAAAACTTCTGTCAGCCATCTGCTGATGGTTAAGGGACTGGAGCATCTCACATACAGAGGCCAACAGAGCTGAGATTGTTTAGCCTGGAGAAGGCTCAAGGAGGGAATCTTATCACAGCGTATAAATACCTAAAATGGGGGGAGTGTCAACAACAGAGCCAGGCCCTCCTCAGTGGTACCCACTGAACGGGCATGAGAGAGTAGACACAAATTGAAGTACAGGAAATTCCACTTCAATGTAAAACAGAAACTCCTTTCACTGTGAGAGTGATCGAACACTGGCACAGGTTGTCCAGAGAGGTTGTGGGGTCTCCAGCTTTGGAGATATTCAAACCCTGATGCCACGGCCCAGCGCAACCTGCTGCAGGTTACTGCTTTGAGCGGGGGGTGGGCCGGGGGATTGCCAGGGGTCCTTTCCAACCAGCACTGCAGTGAAGTGAGCTGTGCAGCTTTACCATACGTTGCCCAAATACCCATAAATACAGTAGCATGCACGCACAATGTATGTGCTTGCAAAACCGTCCTCCCTGTGAGGTGCGGGCCCGCACTGAGCACAGCGCCTTGGAAAGAAGACGCAGCCGCACGGGCTGGTCAGCAGGTCCCAGCCGGGTATCTGTGCACCACCACCTTCACGCAGAGCCGGTTTCTGCGCCAGCAGGTAACTTGCTGCTGCAGGAGTCACCCAGTTTCCCCTACAGAGACCGCAGTCAGCCCGCACCTCCAGCCCCCTCCTCGCCCTCGACTCACCCTCCTCGCTCACAGGCGGGCGGCTCCCCTCAGCCGCTGCGGCTGCGTGGAGGCCACGACTTTCATCTCACCCCTCTTCTTCCTGTCCTTCTCCGGCAGGAGCTGGGCTCCCGAGCCTGTCAGGAGGGAGAAGCCCCCGCCCCGCGGCCCGACCGGACCCGCCACGCAGCGCCGCCGCTGGCCNCCTCCGCCGGCAGCTGGGCCTGCGCGCTCGGCGGGGCCGCGCCTGTGGCCGTGCTTCCTCCGGGGCCGGGTGTCTTCTGCCGCCCCATGCTGCAGCCAGCTATAGCCTGTCTCTGCGAACGGCACCGGTAGCTTTCGCGTGGGAGAAGAGCTCCTCTTTCTTCTCCACTGCTCCGGAAATACTCAAATAAGAAATGAGCCACGGCCTTCCCATACACCTACATCATTTCATCCTTTCACCATCAGCATCTCATTTCAGCTGTTGCAAGCAGTGCCCCGTCAGTTGCTCCCAGTTACTACAGATATCATTCACTTTTCCCATGGCTGCTTTTCCAAATACCTTTTGGTAGTGCATCACAAGCAAAACTCGATTCCTGACCATTTGGCATTTGATTCACACATGACCAATCCGCCTCTGACAAGCAACATCCCAGCCTCTTGTGAATGCTGTTTTTTACTGGAGAATGAAGTGATGATGTTGATCTCTTCCTCATTTTCCTCAAGGAATACTTGAGGCTTCACATTTTGACAAGTGTTCTTCTGGCTGAAAACTTCTTTTATTTTATTATTATTAGTATTGATCAATGTCTAAATGTATTTCAAAGAACTGTCAGCCAGAGAGCACTGACTGATGATTTGATTTCAAAATAACTTTAGTATCTAAGAACTAATCTAGCCGTAAAATATCATATTTTAAATAATAAAAGTGAGTTTGGAATACATGTAAACTTCCAAGGAGATTATGTGCCCTAATTGTGTAATTGAGATCGTCTCTCATTCTCTGGAGGTATTCAGAACCTGCCCGGACGCTTTGCTCTGCAACCTACTGTAGGGAACTTGCTGTAGCAGGGGGGTTGGGCTGGATGATCTCCTGAGGTGATTCTGTGAAATGAAAAACACCCACCACTAGATGTCATCATTTCAGAGATTAAGGAACTGGGAAGACATTTCCGACCTCTGGTAGACTAGACTTCAGGGAACAGAGAACCAAATGTGCAGGTGCTTGACTGAAACAAAGTGCTTCTGAAGTCAGTGAATTTTTATCAGAATAAAAGCCCAGGAGAACTACCACCACTGAGCACATATTGCATGTGAGTAATTGTGAAGCATCACCAGAAATGAGTAAGTGTACTGCTCAGATGAACAGATATGTGGAATTAGAGAGCATCTGTGTGCTTTAGAGTATCTGTAAGAGGACCTTTTCAGTGCAGAAGGGGATTAAAAAAAAAAAAGGAGGAAGCCATAAACAACACACAGAGACACAAGCCTGACTAAAGTGATGAGAGAGACAGCAACAAGAGCTATACCTGTTCGGTCACGCAGATTGCTAGGGGTGTGTGGAGTGTGGCAGTGCTTATTTCTGTAGGATCGGCTGGTCAAGGGCCTTGTCAAATGGGGTGACAAGGGGAGGAGAAAAGTCATAAAGTCCTGTGCACATGTGTGCTCCAAGGATGCGGTGCCAGCTACTGGGGAGACTGGTGTATGTGGATCTGGAGTCAGACTGGAGTGTGAGTTCCTAGGGTCTGGGGTGTCAAGCAGCTGGAGCTCGCAGGGTCTCACTGGGGTGGGTGGGGTTCTGTCCTCACTCTGCCCTATCTGTGGGTGCTGTTGGAGGCAGCACCTTGTCTGGGGCAGTCTGTGTGTCCATGTCCTCTGCACTTCCACCCTTCTCTGGGGTCTGTGTGCTCAGCTTCCCTACAGGTGGCACCTGCACAGAGGACAGCAGCAGGCACGTCTGTCAAAGACGCCGTGTCCCCACAGTGCTGGGCAGGCACCAGCAGCCAGGCAGGATGGCATCCAGGGCTGGAGCTGCTGCCCTAACATCCCTTAGCACACAGGAACAGCTTTTAAAAAGCAAGTAATGTTATTTTGGGGTAGTTATTTGGGGTATTGTGAAGGAGAAAATATCCGATTTCTATGGAGATCGTTATTTTTATTGAAAATGCGGTGGAGTGAGGAGCGCTAAACTCCTAAGATAATTATTGAAATGATATTTTCTGAAAACATCTTAATAGAATATTTATTATGTTTCATGTATATTCAACACTACATAATGATACTGATATTATAAATCATTAATATTTATCATTAGAATTGAGTCAGTCTTTTTGATAGGAAAAGCTCAGAAATATAAGTAAGTTTTTATTTGCTGAGATAAAAAGCCTAGTATTGGTTAAACAGAAACATGTTTTCCTGTTTGACAATTTTAAAGACATAGAAAACTGCCCTTGACAAACATTTGAGATTTTTCTGTGTAATAGCATGCCCAATGCTGACAGAGAGAATAATTTCCAGTTATGTGTCCCATGAAGACTCTTGCAAATCACTCGAAGTTAAAGCAGTTGTAGTGTTGTTTGTGCTACAGGATTGAAGAGGAATGGGTACAGAGGAGATGTGATGACACTTATTCCCTTATTTAAGTTCTGCAGAAGATAACTGCTGATCTGAAACAGAAGATTTGGCACATATTGTTTCAGTGCTCTTTTTGCATTTTGAAACAAATTTTCGTTCTAACAATGCCTCTGGTTAAAATGAAAAACTATGGGAATTAAATGTGAAAATTCAGTCTCCTAGCAGAATGCGTAATTGAATTTTATGTTGATATTTAAAGGTGAAAAAAATTGACTCAAGCCTGTATGAAGATTTTAAAAGCCGTTATTTTGGAGATGAAATCCTGCATCGCTTCGATCTTTGCTCCATGTTGAAAAAAAAGCAACCCAATGGCTACTACTACTGTGAGTCCTCTGTTGTTCTTGGTAAGTTCATCTTCATTTTCCTCTTGTATCAATAGTGTCTATAATAAGTTTTATACCAGAAAAGCCATTCTTTCTGCAGTGTATGTTAAGCAATGTTTGTAATAACATCCATGGGGTCTGACAGACCCCATGTCCCTCAGTCCTGGCTCTCCAGGTACACTGTGTAGTGCTTCTTGATGTCAGCTAAAGCTTATGTTCAGCTGTCACCAGTTTCCCGTTCCATTTCCCATTCTAAAATGAGTGAGATCTGCTCATCTCTGTTTTGACTGCAAAGACAGCCTGTGTGACTAAATTAGATTAGACACAGTGATTATAGATGATTAAAGCTAAACGAAATGTCTCTGGTTTGGAAGAGGTGTGACCTTACTTAGACTATATTCATATATAAAGAGAATTTCAATGGTACAACTTTATGGTAACTTTGTACAGATACCTTGCCTAGATCATTACAATGTGAGAAATTACACTCGTGTACTCCTGCTTTATTTGAACAGAAGTTTCACATCTTGGTAATTATTCTAGGCTTGAGTTCTCATTTTTTGCCACAAATGGTATACAGCTGGCACTGCGCATGGAAGGTCTGTGCGCTGAGACTGTATCATAAACCTCTCCGTGATGGTTAGTTCCCACAGCTGATAGTGGAGCTTGGCTGGGGCTGCTGTTAGTTGTATTAACAACATGAGCTGAAACACTCTAAGTGGAGTAACTAGAGAATTTTGAGGATTTTTTTCTTAAATACAGTCAGCCCTTTAAACCTAGGAATGTATTCTGTGATGTGTTGGGAGTATCTTGAAAGATACTATTCCTGCACCATGAAGATCTTTAAGAAATCAGATGACATGGGAGGACAGGCAAGTAGACATACACCAAAATACAAATTTTTGTATTAATTGTGTAGTTTTACCTTTCCTAATTAGTCCGGTTCTTTATGTGTGCCATGTTAGATGTGAGTCTTATAAGAGGCTTATAGCAGGGAAGAGGTCATGGTCTGAGGAGGTCAGCTTATATTTTTCTTCTTTGTACTGGTACAGCTTGGTTTTTATGTTTTGGGTTATGTCACAGGGTGAATGTAGGTTATGTCACAGGGTGAATGTTGGAAGGCATGGGATACTGACAGTCATGTCAAAATCTCATGTGAAGACTTTGTCTTTTTTCTTTAAAAATAGAAATGTAGAAATAGAGCAAAACAGTGTTGTGCATGTTATCAATGAGCAATGATTCAGTTTCAACAAGAATATGGACAGTCTTAAAAAGTCTTAATAAATCCAAATCTGAACTTTAACATNGTGTGGATTCTCTAAGAAGAAAGAAATATAAAAAATCTTGTACAGGGATCCTCAACAACAAAATGGTTACTTAAAGACTATGATAAATTTGTTCTCATATACATTGCAACATTTTCCAGAGTTCTGGTAATAAGCAGAAATATTCTTAACAAAAATTGACTAGAAATCATTTCAACAAGCAAATCATTCAGTGGATATAACCTTTCCAACTCCAAAGCATCCTAGCTTTATTAATGAAAATATTCATGACCAAGGAATGGCTGAATCCTCAGAAAGAAAGAACAAAACATACAACATTAGGGAAATCCTCCAAGACCATTGCCATCTCAACTAGCTGAACAGTCTTCACTGTAGACGGTTTTAAAGGAAAGCAGTGTCTTCATCCTTAAGGACTAAGACATCTTTAAAAGATGAACATTTTATGTTATGAAGATACATCCTTAGGACTAAGAAATCTTAAAAAGAAGACAACTTCTACTTGTTATGAAGATGCATCCTTAAGGACTAAGAAATCTCAGGAAGATGGAAACTCTGCAAAGGTACTGGGTCCACCCATCCTCAAATTCTGCAAAACCTTTAAAGGCACGATGAGCATAAAATAAAAGGAAAACTGCTGATCCAGGCACCTCTTCTGGCTGAGCTAATTTTGATGGAAAGCTACAACCTTCTAAGTCTTGTAACTGACAGAAGTACATGGGAACAATGCATTACACTCCATTTTTCCTTAGCAAATACTGTTCTGTCGTCATCATAAAAGCTATACTGGGTCCATATGCCTCATCTGCTGTTTTTCACCCACTCTTCAACATCTGAATTTGTTCATTCTTCATGCTATGTCAAAACTAACCCTGCAGTTGAAGACAAAGGCTGTTTATAAGCAGCTACTGCCACGTCTAAGTTTCTGTTGTTTGGAGCAGCTTCACATAAACACTGCTAATAAAAGGTGGTGTTACTTCTGGTATTCCGTGTAGGACTTTGGTGACAACTTGCTTTGTTCCTTCTGGTAGCTTGTTTCCCTGTCCTGCATCACTGAAATACTTACTGGTCTTGAGGACTGTTTTGAGGACTTACTATTAAATACCGATACCAAACTTTCAGCATGCCAGGCACTTTGCAAGTGTTAAATACGATTTCCTGTTAATGTTTTTGTTTTCTCTTAGGCCACCTTTATTTCGATTAGGGATACTGTTATACAACAAATAGCAATTACTGCCTGCAGTACAGAGGGAAAAAATTGATGGCTGTTTAAATCAGTGCCAACAATATTGCAAAATCCAGATCAGTCAGAACCAGAATGGGATTTATTTACACATCTCTCTCTCTCTCTCTGAATACATACAACATTTTTTGCCTTGTGTTATGGGTGTCTCATATTTATATCTCTGTGTATATATATCTCTAGTATCCCTACATGTTTGTGCATTCAGTTTGGTAGATATTGACAGTGTTATTCTGAAACATTTGTTGAAATTTCTCTCCTTCTTGAACTTTCCTTGTTAATGACATTTCAGAATGCTGAAATGAAATAGTCTTTCAGCTGTCTTTTGAGTATCCCATTAAATGCTTTTTAACAGCAGTCAATGAACTGGTACTGGAAGCAAGAATCAGATGTTTGTTTGGCTTTAACTGAGCTGTGGTGTGATAATGCCTAAAGAATTTATAGAACTGTGATTTTCACAATCTGAACAGAATTCTCTGAATTATTTTTATATGAGTACTGCATCTGGCTTTCTCTAGCCATAATACTTGAATAGGTGTTTTTCAAAGACACAACATTAACAAAGTGTAGCTTTGTTATCCCTGGTTTCTTTAGTCCAATAGGAATGTAAATGCATCTTGCCAAAATGTATGCATCTCATTTTTCTGGTTTTGTGTACATTAATATATGTTTATATAAAGGCAGTAGGAGAGAAAAAAACAGCTATATTGGAACAGAGTTGAAATGACTGAATGTTTATTTTCAGAGAAGGAGAACTATATTAATGAATTTTGAAAAACTCAATATTTAAAATATTTTAAAATGTTTTAAAATGTTATTTAATTTAGGGTTTTAGTAACTATGGATAGCTGGAGCATTAAAATAAACATGGGAGGGAGTTAATGCAGTTCTATTAATACATCAGAAATAGTAAAATTTGAAAATTACTTCATACAGACAAGAGCTGTATCCAGCTCTAGTTCCTTCTTGAGTGCATGTGCACTCAAGCACTCCTCTTTTTCCTTGAAGTGCACAGAAAATACAAAAGCAGTATTTACTTTTTGCTACATAGAGTTTGGGCCAAATTCCAGATTTATACATCTGATAAGATGAAAAGATCTGAAAAGGGATCAGATGTAATGTTAGAAGGGAACAGAAATCTATATGCAATGAAGAACTGCATACTACCATTGCTAGCAAGTGCCACAACACACAGCAGCTTAGTAGCTAGGCAATTTGAAAACATGTTTAAAAATATAGGAAGCATTTAGGCTTGATATAGATACAGAGTTGAAACACCTGCTGAGCTGCAACAATACGCAGAGCAGGTAAAAAGCACTGACAGCATGTTACAGAGCAACATCCTTTATCTTCCTCATAGCCTACATCAGCACCAGATTTCTCTGCATCTGCATGCCAGCCCCACAGGGTATGTATTCAGGAGTTATAATTTGACATGACAGTGACAATGGAGTTGAAGCTTCATTCTCAAAGCAGAGACAGGTTTATTCTTTAAAGCAAAGATCAGTTTATTCTTTAAAGCAGATAAGGCAGCAAGCCAACAAAAAGCGCTTCTTCAGACCACCCACCCATGGCACCTGTTGTATGTCACCTCAAATCCCAAAGAACAGTGAAGCTGGAATGAGCTGAGCTTCTTCTCAGGACGAGGAGTAATGGCTTTAAGCTGGAAGAGGGGAGATTTAGGCTAGATATTAGGAAGAAATTCTTGACTGCAAGGGTGGTGGGTCACTGGAACAGGTTGCCCAGAGAGGTTGTGGATGCTCCCTCCCTGGCAGTGTTCAGGGCCAGGCTGGATGGGGCTCTGAGCAACCTGCTCTAGTGGAAGGTGTCCCTGCCCATGGCAGGGGTGTTTGAACTACATGATCTTTAAGGTCCCTTCCAACCCAAACCATTCTATGATTCTATGAAGAATAGAACTGTTCTTTATGTCACAGCATAGATGTTCAGTAGACCATCTGGCCATCAAAGGGTGCATTACGTAAACCTTCTTGTGTTAAGCATGCCTTTGATATTAAGTATTCTGCTTAAACATTTTCGGCATCCTTATATTAAGATTTTTGTAGACTTCTGTTATAAAGAAAATGTGTTTCTAGTAATATAGTGTAATATTAAATTATATACGCATTAAAGAAATTTTTCACATGCCAAGCTGTATTCATCCCGTAAACTGTGGTACGATTCTCTTGAGTGGCTGGCAGGGAGACAGCTGAACAGCAGGCTTCCCATGTGATATATTTGAGGTGGAAAATCTTCAACAGAAGTCTCTTCCTTAGTGGAAACCACCCAGCAGGACACTCTTACTTTCTGCCCAGCCAGAACTCGTATGTCTGGAGTGTGTGCCAGGTTGGAGGTTAAAGCACCGTTAGATTTCCCTTTACTCCTTGCTGTCTAGCAGTAGCAATCTGGAAATTGAAATAGCAGACTACAGACATCTAGTTTACTTGAATAAAAGCATAAGATTATGGTTAAAGAATGCTCTGTGCACCTCAAATAACTCCTCATACAGATGGGTTTTAAATAGCAGAGCATTGGTGTGTTGGCCTGCATTCCTCTGGAGCTGTGTACAGGTTCGGTGTCTGGCCAGACCTTGGCATCTAGGCACCTGCTGCAGTCGCTCTGACATGGGAGACACCTACCAACAGTCCTTCATCCCATCCTCAATGTGCGTGTCAGACAGGCAGGAGCTAAGAGGTGTCTAAGATAGGCAAGAAGTGGATCTAAGCTACACTGCTTGAACAGTTGTTAGTATTTGTTAGTTAGTTTGCTTGTTAATTGTATATAGATATAAATATGTCGATTGTCAGCTAAAGGACTTCTGTGAGCTTTGTGTTTCTGAGGGAGATCAGTAACCTCATGAACAGAATATGTTACAAACCAAACACATTTTTGCAGACCACTGTTCTTAGGCCACCTCAATTTTTTAAATAACTTTTTTAATCGCCTTGATTTAGGATTTAGTGGGGCACCTTATGGGTCCACATTACATTTTACAGTGCTAGCCAGGCAGCTGCTCAGCATCCACATCTCAAACACGATGCACCTTGTGGCAGCTTACATAAGAGCTCTCTAGTTTGAGGATAAGCTTGCCAGCAGTAGATTTTAGGGATACTGACCGAGAAGAAAGGAATTACAGAGGAAGAAAACACATCTGTACCTGGAGCAGAAAATAAGATACAGTAACATCATTTTACTGAGAAGAAACAGTAGACTGAAAATAAAGAAATGGAGACCAAATGATAGCTGGAGAGATTGTCAGCATCCCTTGGTTTGCTTTAAAAATATAAATTTTAAATTGGTTTTAAAAAAATACCCTTAAGTGTCATGCACAATGTATGGTAATATCTCACCATCATCAAGGAAGAAGGGGATTCAAATTGCTATATGAATTTGCCCAATTTGTCTGACAACTTTTTAAAGTGGCACTGGCTTAAATGAAAAGAAGGACTGGCATTTGTCTCTTACTTCCCTGTCTACGGGTGGTTTGACCTGACTGTGATCAATTTTTTCCAAACAGCAATTAAACATTTTCTCACACTGGAAACAAGAGTGGTAAACAAGTTAATGCTGGTTTGATTCTCCAGATTCTACATCCTCCAAAATAATGCACATCTTTAGTTCGTTTTCTTTTACTCTCCATAATTGCATGGCATTGAATCACATCTAAAATACTGAATCATGCCTTGAATTTGTCTGTTATCTGTCCTTCTTTCATCTTGTTCTATAATTTCAAAACAGTTCTATTCCTATTTGTTTCATTTGATTCTTCTCTCCTTGATAATCTATTTATAGGCTAGCTTCTAACTTGTATTTTTTTGCATCTCTCTGGCACTCTTCCTTAATTTTAATTAGTAACGACAGCCATACTGCTAATGGATAAAAATGTCTTGGGCAGCTTCACAGGGGCTGTTTCTTAACTCAGCTTTTTGCTTTCGAAACATTAACCGTTGGTACGGTATTTTTCGTAACGGTAGAGCACTTTTGATAACTTTGTAATACCAGCTACAAGTTAAAAGCTTTAGTGATAACACTTTGTGTGGGTAAGGAGGACAACAGCTTGACTGAGATGAAAATAACAAATGTAAATATGATTTGAAAGTGGAAATTTTCATTTCAGAATAATATTTAATTGTTTCAAGAGCAACTTCTAATGTCACCAGCCTTGAGCTTTAATGTTAGGGAATGTGCAAGAAACTTTTCACTAAAAAGTGACAGGGAGTTTTAAGGACAGGAGCGTGATGCCTGGTATTCAATCATGCGTCTCCTAATGCTGAAATGAAGTAAAACCTTCCTTCCGTAATTGTGATTTGTGATTCTGTGATTACATATTATTTGCTTTGTGCAGGGTAGTTTTCACAATTTTCTTTTGAAAATACTGTATTATAATTCCAGAGGTATTTGAAGACTAAATGCTGATGCTTTTATTTTTATTTTTCAACAAAAAGATGTTTGAAGTAGAGATATGACTTCATGCCACTGCTGTTACCAGTAGTTGAGACTAAGCAAAAATAAGATTTCCACAAATGGTTTTCAAAATTATGTGCAGACAATGGGATAAAATTGGAAGTAAATCTGAAGGAAAGCACAAAAACATATTTCAGATCAATAAGAATGTGACCCACGAGTGAAAATTTAGTTAAGTAAATAACAGACAACTGATTTTTCATCACATAAAATAACAGGCTATAAAGTACAATTTAAAGACATCCAGCATCATTTTTGTGTATGAAGTATTTCTGCTTTAAAAACATTTTTTCTCAAGCAGATGTTGGTTTCCAAACAACTAATTTATTTTTGAATTTAATATATTTAAAATAGATTGAAAATATGTAACATATGAATGTCAAGATACGATAATCGCATGAAATAAACAGACTGCCTACGTGGTGAGGAGTAAATTAATTATTTAGTGTTCTCTCATTGAGTAGATCAACAGAAGATAGTTATTTTTTATTATTACAATTTTTTGAGCTAGGATGTCGCTCTTGTTGATGCATATTTATTTTGTAGTCTTAACATCAAAAGGAAGCTATGTTTGAGTTGCTGTAATTTAATTAAACGCTTCCGCAACACCTATAGGGGGTGTTTTTCAGTAGTTCAAAGGACATGGAGTGAAAGGAAAAACAGTATTCTGTTGTTATAATGTCTGTATTTTTCAGTTGTTAATAGTGGAGATCTGAAGAGCTTGTGCATTGTGCTGCTGTATTGCACAGAGAGAGTCTACCGTGTTTGCTATTTAATTGCTGTGAGATATTCTAAAATAAGACACAGCTGCAGATCAGTACAGATCAGTACTTCAGGGATAATACAAGCAGTGACATAAAATTTTAGTTGTTAAATAGAAGTGCTTTGGCTTTCTTAATATCACAGTTTACATTTACCTTTCAGAACAACCCTCAGCAATGAATAGAAACAGTGTCATTTCTAGCACTTTTCTTATTCTAGCCTGTACATAAAATATTTTTTCTGAAGCCCCTGATATTTATAAAAAATAGTTTCGTTTCCGTGGAGACACTTCCAAGATAAGATGTGACTGATTTTAAGGAAACAGTTCTTGTGGCATATAGTGTCATTTTTTGCTTCCTAGAAAGCAGCAATGCACTGTTTCTTATGGAAGCAGTAGAATTAACAGCACTTCCCAAAGCAAGACCACAACGATCACAAGCTGCAACTTACCATTATTGTCTTAACAGTAGTCTGCCAAATCACAGGAAGTTCTAATCTGCTTTCAGACCCATCAGAAAGACCATCACAGAACCTGCTGAATGCTTAGTACATGTTCTTCTTTTTTGTATCAAACTTTTAAGATTTAAATAATGACAGGAGTGAAAACTGAAACACCCTTCTGTTTATAGGGTGATTTCACAGATTTTTTGGATATGAACGGCTGGAGGGTGTTAGCCATGCAGCATATAGAAATTCCTGCCAAGGTGCAACATACATTTCATAACCATTGCTTTATTACATAGGTGTGTCATAAAATCACAGGTAGAGATGAGGGTGTTCTTCCTGCTTCTCGAGTGCAGGTTGTGGTCTCTAGGCTGGTGACGGTGTAGTGTTTAACTCTGTACTGATTTGTGCACAAGCATCCATAGGTCAGGAGACTTAAGTGACCAGAGCGGCAGTACCAGGCCTAGGTCAAACATGCGTACATACTTGCAGACACCTGACGTTGGGCTTCCAACATTTTAAAGTTTCTAACTATGTCTACACAGTATTTTCTGAGTCAGTGTGGGTCCACACCGCTCGCGTTCTGAGCAGATCGTCTGGGCGAGCATGGTCGGCAAGGTGCTGAGCACACGGCAGCTTGGGCTGGGATCACAGATTCCATTCACCTGGATTTGGGTCAGCTGTCTTTTTGGGAAGGGTGAGCTCCTCTTGCCCTCTCTAGACTGCATGGTTTTACCTTGGACAGGTAACCAGGGACAACCCTGGACAGGGCTGCCAGCCACTAGCTCACTAGATCAAACTGCCCAGGAACCCATCCAGCCTGGCCTTGGACACAGCCAGGGATGGGGCAGCCACAACTTCTCTGGGCAGCCTGTTCCAGCGCCTCACCACTCTCTCAGGGAAGAATTTCTTCCTGATGTCCAGCCTAAACCTCCCCTCTTTCAGTTTCAGCCCATTCCCCCTTGTCCTACCATTATCCACCCCTGTAAAAAGTCGGTCCCCCTCCTGCCTGTAAGCTCCTTTCAAGTATTGGAAGGCAGCAATGAGGTCTCCCAGGAGCCTTCTCTTTTCCAAGCTGAACAGTCCCAACTCCCTCAACCTTTCCTCACAGGAGAGGTGCTCCAGCCCTCTGATCATTTTGGTGGCCCTCCTCTGGACCCACTCCAACAGCTCCACATCCCCTCTGTGCTGGGGGCCCCAGGCCTGGACACAGTCCTCCAGGTGAGGCCTTCCAAGGGCAGAGTAGAGGTCTAACTGTCTAACTGTGTCTAACTGTCCCATGCCTACCAATTATAGCAAAAAATACTTGCTGCCTGAGGGTTGTTTAAAAAACCTTTTAAGGTTGAAATCACTTATTTAGGGAAACAGTGGAAATGCATTTAATACCTAGTCACTGTTTCCATAGCTTGATTTTTTTTTTTTAATATTTAAGTTGTTTTGAATCAGAAACCCTAGATACTGAATTTTATTGCTTTAATCAAGAGAATAAACAAAAGGCTTCTTTACACGTAAAACTGTTCCTGATTGAATACACATGGAAATTGGGTCAACCTGAACAGGAACAAAGCGCTCTTATTCCAAAATAAAGTGTTCACATATGGAATTATCCAGAAATGGTCTTAGTACTTTAAAATTCCCAGCCAGTCTTAATCTGACTTATCTTTCAAATACAGGGAAGCCCCATGCTTTTCCTTCTCCATTACTCTCTATCATATTGGAAACACAAAACATTGCATGTTGAAGTGTACATCACTTAATTAGGATATACACGACCCTCGACAGAAAAGGAAGCTTGTTAGTGTATATTTAACATGACAAATGTTATTTTTACTACTGTATTGCAGTTGTATTGAACCAATGCGAAGAAATTATTTTCAGGATGGAACTTCTGCTTTTTATTNTTGACAAGAGATATATAGCCATTCTTTGGTGAAAAAAGTATACCACGAAGAGTTAATATAAAAAAAACAAAATAAAAGGATATTGTTGTCAAGATGTGACCACATAAACACATGAAAGTAAGTGAAAGCAATGAGTATTTTACATGAGAAATATAGCTGCTCCTCATAGACATACTCCTTTAGAAACATATGTTGAATTCTTTGTGATCTTTATTACTGGCCAATTCAGTGTTCTAAATATTGTAATTTTCTTCCCTGACACGTTAACCGAGACATATAGATGCTAATCTCCAAATCTCTCTGTTACCATCCGTAGTCTGGATTAGCTGTTACCTCAGTCATCTCCGTCATCCAGTTGTCTTGCAGTTACCTAGTTATCTAGTCCCAGCTTCTCATCTGTATCTTTTCTTTTGAGAAACATGCAGAGCACCTTGATAATCTTTCTTCATAGTTCATTACCATGGATGTACTGGGTGGTTATATATATTGTCAGGATAGCTTTTCCTAACTATGAAGATCATAAAGGCATATTTTTCTAAGTGGAGTTTAAAATATAATACAATTCTATATAGACATAAGAAGTGTATTTCACTGTAACTCTGCAGTTTGAAATACAGATATGTAAATACCAGAGCTTTAATTGTTTTTAAATTTGTAAATAATTGCCTGTTAAAGAACCATCTGTACTTTTATAGCTTCTCTGTATTATTGTTCCTTAATTTTCAATTATATTACCAATTTGCACAATGAAGCTGCAACTATTCAAGTTGCTTATGAGGAAAAAAAAATTTTTTTTAAATGGATTTATTTCTGATTTTTCATCTGTCCTTTCAGTTCTAAAGTCTCCAATAACCGTCAGTTCTTCTTTTCCTACATCTTTCTCATTTGGGGATTTCAGGTGGTATAGGGCCAGTGGTGGTGAGACATACGTAATGAAATTAAAGGAAAAAAAGATATTTTGGGAGAACAGTGAGGTAGGGTAGATTTAAAGGTAAAACTTACAGAATGGAATGCAAGAGTCCAGTAAAAAAATATTTCTGAAAGGTGAGATTCTGCTTAGCATCCCTCTTGTCTAGATGAGTTGCACGTCTTAACACATGGAATTAATCGGCTGCTTAATTTAGTAAGTTCACTTTTTTTAGCTGTAGCTATTCTGAGAATTGCTTTTTTGTTTGAATTCTTTAGTCTTTGTTCATTAATTTAATGGAAGAATCTGAAAGGTTTTGCATTCTCTCTCACGCCTTCATTCTTCAGTGTAAATCTACATAGAGGCAGACAAATTCAAATGTGATGGCCCACCAGTGCAATTATATTAAAAACTTTGTGCTACTGGAGCACTTAGATTAACAATTCTCTCTACAGACGCTGTCTTAAGGGCTGTTCTCCGACCAGATTTTCGTTCCTGGTCCGGTCTTGTGTACAATAGAGTATAACCCACGGACTGAATGAATGTTATCTGCCAGACTGAAATGTGCATTTGAGGTGTGTATTACCTGTCAAGGCCTGCTATTCTGTGTTATAGCAGGGGTCTGTTGCATGTCTGTGTGTAAACAAAAATTACAGGTCAAGGAAAGGAATATCTTTTGTAGACTTTAGGCCCCAAAATGAGATTTTCCATTTCCAAGCCGTTCAAACTGAACACAAGTACTACTAGTGCTCGACAATAGTAGGATATTTATTTTTTATTCTATTTTTGGATATAGACACATCATTTCTGTTTAAATGCTCTTGTTTGCTGCTTTGCTTTTAGTGGTATTCATTCACTGGCAAATTATCAGCAGAAAGGATTGATACATAAATGTGTGCCTCTGTATGTGCATGTCTATACAGTGTAACTCCTGGTATTTACTTAACTGAAGTTCCCTTTTATCAGCTCTTCTCTTGCTGGAAACCTTTTAATCAGTTCAGCCACAGACGTGGCTGGTGTTCACATGGAGCATACCGCAAATGCGCTGAATAAATGCATTTTTGGCCAATCTGTGACGTTGGGACTGCTCTGGTCCTTGACATACCAAAGCTGCTTCCTACCAGTTGCGCAGTACCGGTTCCCCACTACATACAGGCTTTGCACTGAGTAAAGCCCAGGTGTTCTTTTCCGCATGTATTCTTAGTGCATGATTCATCGAAGTGTTCTTTTACTTGGAAACAGCTCGGAGAGTCTCCTACACCGACATGTTTATGAATGTCCATTCAAAGGAGCATCTTTTTGGATTATTGCATCCTGTTATGTTATTGCATCTTTTGTGTGTTTGTTTTTTAAGCTATGCTTTCTTTCGCATTCTTACTTAAAAGCTTTGCTAGCACATAAAGGAAAAGTGCATGTTTAGCATTATAATTAAATATATAAATTTATTTTATCAATTAGTGTAGATCAGCAATTTAAAAATAAAAGCAGATACTGAAGGTGTAACCAGTGATTTCCTCTACATGGGTTTTGTTGCTAAGGCTGAAAACAAGTCTCTCTTTGCCTTCTCTAGGAGGTAAATGCAGTTTTAGTTTCTACAGAACACAGAAATTTTATGCAAATAAATAGAATCCGGAACAAACAAAGGAAACCATTTTACTTCTTTTAAAGCCTGTTTAAACATGACTACGTTTTGTAAAGAAATATTTTCAATACACTGGGGAAGGGAGAAAGAATTTGTTATTTCACTTAATAGGTATCGTATCCTCTCCTTGTTTTGACAGTAAATGCAGAATCCCATTCCTTTTTCCTTTCCTTTATAAATACCCAGTGTGTCCTTGCAGTGAAGACATACGTAAGAATGTCCGCTCAGTTACCTATGATGTCTATATAGGCATCTCAGTCAAGCTCACAATTCTTGGATTCCTTTTTAAGAATGAAAGTATTTTTCTCAAAACAGTAGCATTTTTGGTGCAAATAAAATAGGTGTTCATATATGAAAGTATATGACCAGGTGACCTCCAAAGGTCCCTCCCAACCTCAGCCCTCCTGCAATGTTGCGATTCTACAACAATGAGAGCCTGCGCATGGCTGCCAAAAGGAGCTCAATTCTCAGCCGTCCGAGAAAGCAAAAGCTGGCTGGCATTCCCACTCTCCTTCACTCTCTACTTAGAGGTCTCTCAAAGAGACCTTGGAGCACAATATTGTAAGAAATGAGTTGGTGTTACTGCCTGTCCAGATCTTTCAGGAGCAGCTGTCTGCCTCCTTTCTTGGTGGTAACGAATCCTACAGATTGACAGGCAGGTGCTGTGGCAGTGCCATCCTCTCGCAGGCGCGTGGTACCACTGTGGCACAAGCACGTTTTGCTGCGGGCGGTGGTCGGAGCCCTGGCAATAGTGGAGTCAGTCTGACTCCTGCATGGAGTCAGTTGTCCTCCTCGTTGTCAGTCTGACGTCCTGCATGGTCGGTGTGCGTGCACCAGTTGAGCACCTAAAATGGAGGATTCTCTGTGCTGTGTCTGGGCACCGGTCGTAGCGTCCCCTTCTTCCTCCTCCCCCACAGACCTTCTTCCTGTTATGGCTGACCTTTCTGAAGGATGGTTGACTGAAAAAAAAAAAGGATCAATTTAGATGTCCCTTGCTTAGCTGTACAGTTTACTCAAGTGCAGGGTAGATAGATTTCAGTGAACCATGTTACGGTGCAGCAAGGCAGCAAGTGGTATCAGCTGATGGCATCAAACCCTTACTGCATTAACTGTAATACGTTTGACATGGTTTCCTTTGCTGACTTGGTGTTACTTCTCTGTTTTTCTACCCATTGATCATGAAAACCTTATGATACAATCTTAAAAGCATAGCTATAACACATAGTAACTAGCATTGCTGTCTTCATTTCTGTTCTTTGGAGCTGAATATTTAGTTGCACAGCACCAAATACCAAGTTTTCACTGATAGACAGGAAAAATATAGCAAAAGATTGGAAAATGACCTAAAATGTTGTGTCTTTGCTCTCTCCAGAAAATTTGCAGAAATAACATATTACTACTGATTTCCAGACAGAATGTAGTGCATCTGTCTCTTCAGTTTACTTTTTCTTCTGACTGTGAAGATTCTCCTGTTGCACTGCCAAGTACCTTTTGAATAAATGAAAATTTTACAGAAAATACTGCCTTAAATCTCAGCTCTAGGCTGACTTGCATTCTTATCAGCAGCTTTAACAAGGGGAGAGAGTGAGCATTGTAATATCCTCAGAAAATTTACACATCTGGGCTTTGGAGCTCAACGTTTAGCAGCTGGGAAGGAGCTGCAATACAGAGGAGAGTTGCAGCAGGAGTGGAGCTGTAAGCATGGCTGTTCTCTTCAGCCTTAGCAAGCCAGCTAAGTTTGGGGCGTATTCAGTGAGCCTATTTATATGTGTCCCAAATCCCAGAAGAATTCTGGTGCGTAATGGTAATGGCAGTATTCCTGGCAGTATGCCAGGAATAAAAGGCGAGCGTGGAATAGAATGGTAAGGGTCAGAGGTATTAACAGCAGATGTAATACCCAAAACTGTGGTACAATGCCAGTGCATTTCATTGGCTTTCTTGGCAAACTTTAAGGAAAAAATAATAGTAGTTACCTCCTATTTTAAGGTTTTTTGCTTTTTAAAAAGTTTTTTCAATTTGTATGTTCTAGTGGAAAATGCATTTTGATTTTTTTTTTTAACAAGAATTGTTCTTGTAGGCTGTGCACAAGACTCAGTGTTACAGAAGCCAAGTTTTAACATTATGTGATTGACAATCTATGTACATGGCAAAAAATATCTCACTGTGCCATGTTGATAGTGCATTTTATTTTAAATGTGAAATGCTGGCATATTTGAATGGAGTTCAAGGGAAGGAAGTACAGGAACAGACATCTAACGACTTGGTAGCCAGGTTTTCCTGTTTATTAAAATGAGCATTTAAAAAGGCTAACTGTAATCAGGAAAATAAAGCAAATATTCAAAGCAGCATTTGGGGAAAAAAAAAAAAAAAAAAGTCCTCTAAAAAATGCCAACCGTGTAATGGTAATTTGTTGGAAGTGAGGGTGTACCAATTTGGATGTCTGAACATAGTCGTTAGAGTCTTGCTACTGATTTTTTTCTCTTGTTTAATTTATGTACGCATAAGAAAAAAAGTCATTATTTCACTGTATAAGAGATATTAAAAGTAAAGGATCATTTTTATTTTCTCCTCAAATTCTTCTAGTATCCTTAAAATCGGGTTAACTCCCAGTAAACCAACAGAGGGCAGCGACAGCTGTCTCTTACTTACTTATTGCTTGGCAGAATCATTGCAGGACTGCCAGGCGAGGAACACAGCTCTTCTCAAGCCTCATCATCCTCAACTGTTCAAATCACCCTTGAAATTTTAGAAGGAAAATGTACATAGATTCCAGCCTTTTTGCCCTGAATTAAATTGCACTGTTGTTTCACATTGTATGTGGTAATTTTTTTAAGCTAAGAAATTGTTTCCTTTTGTGTTTTTTGAGTTTGTTTTTTTTTTTTCCCCACAATAACTAATGTATCCTTTGGTTCCCTCTTCTTCTTTTATACATTCCTTAATCTTTTTCTTTTCCAAAAGAACAGAATCTAGCTGCACACTTTAAATAAAAGATTTCTTATTCAAAAAGTTACCCTGACACTGCTTAGTTGCCAAGATGATGCATGATCCAGATACAGACAAAATCCTTCCAGCACCCAAATGGAGCCAGTGTGAATTTTGAATTAAATGAGCACTTGATAGGTCTCAGAGGCTTGGGCTTGTAAGGTGAGCCTCAGGAAGACCCTGAAGTGTGAGGTGTGCCTTGTCCTTGTCATAGATGCCTTATTTACACGTCTCCTGCCTGTGTCAAGGGGGACACGTATGCTGGTGTCTTCTAGGAAGCCCATGTCGTGCACCCACCCTCAGTCAGGCAAAATCACTGCAGGAGCAGGGGGGATGAGCTGGGACATACACCACAGATGGACACGTCCACTGCAAGGCTGTGAGTTCTCTGTAGGGCTTGAATGCATTTGGGGTTTTCACCCAGAGGTGTGTGACTCATTCTAAACATGGCTCTGAATGCGTTCCTGAGGGTAAGCAATCTGGACAGTTGGCAGATTCGGTCTTGAGCCTCGCCTTGAGGTTGCACTTAAAATAGAAGGCAGGCGTATCAGTGGCCGACTTCCCAGCCTTTGCTGAAAAGGTGCGGTATGTTCAGCAAGTGGAAGTCTGAGAAGCACTAATTTACACTGAATAAGAGCAAGATTCTCTCTCTAGAAGGCAGTGTTGTAAAGCACATACTAGTGGTGAGACTTCCTGGAAGTATTTTAATGTGGTTTAAAAAAGCAAAGCTAAAATAGGCACTTCTATTTTAGAAGGCAAATGCCGACTCAATGTCTGTTTTTCCTACAGTAGATGTTTCAAGGGATATTCTTAAACTGCAAAAAATAAGAAAATCAAATACTTTAAAATGAATTTTGTGTAGTCATTTAAGCTTTTTTCTCCATAAAAATTCAAATGGAATTGTTTTCAGGAGGACACAATGGAAAAATTGATAGAATTATACACTACATTATAGAGCAAGTATCAACAAAATGAGAACATGATCTGCAGTGTTAAGCCCAGAAAGAATATGTTTGCATTTCAGGAAGTCCAGCAGAAGGCATATAGTAGTAAATGCTTCCCTCATTTATATCTGTTTTTTCTTCTTGCCAGTGCCATCCTCTTGCACGTTGCAGCACCACACGCTGATCTGGCCAGAGCCCTCCTTGAATCCTCTTCTTTCTTTGCATGTGCATTTGTGGCTATGTGCTTTGTTAGCTTTGGCTAAAAGATGGCTTGTACACGTGCGAGAGACGTCTGTCACCGGTTGTGACTGTTCCAAAATCGCTTAGCAGGATATTGTCAGCCTCACGTCCATGAATTGCCAGGACTGCTTAGAAAGAGATGGCTAAAGAGAACGATGGTTGTTGCACACTTTAAAAGAGGAAGCTTGGATTCAAGTACAACAGGACTTTATGCTTCATGTGCTGCTTTGTATAACATGTTTTCCAAAAATGACAGCACCCGGAGTTTTCATTTAGATACTGCATAGATGGGGTGTGTTGGAGATTGTGCCCACATAAAACTGGAAAATGTATGCTATTGTTGGTGTATTTATTACTCAAACACTTCATATTTTTTTAACTTTTGCTGATGGAGAAGATTTATTTTCCTACATGGAATACTGCCTGTGTTCTTGTTTTGATTCTGAACAGCATGGGAGGTACTGCTGACTCGTAGACATAGTTTCTCTGCGCTTTGATGCCTGCCTTCATTAATGCCCTGTAGTATTCATGTTTAATTCACTTATGTAGCAGAATGTGGGTCATGTTCTTCTCTTTTTGCTGTTGATTGGGCTGACAGCATCTCCTCCAGTGAGGGAACAGTACAGCTGAAATGGATTTCTATGAATATAGAACTTAATAATTGTTAGTTATTATTATAACTTGTATACCATCCTGATTTCTTGTTTCTGCTGCTGGAAGAGAACAATTCTTACAGCAGTAGGGGATTTGATTATTGCTAATAATAGAGTAGTGATGGAGAAGAACCTGGCAACCCTATTCTAATGTCTTTTAGTTTTGGAGTAGTACTTAGCTGAAAGACTGAAGGGACAATGTCCCCACAAACATTTGTTTCAAATGTATTAACGCTAGTTCTCCTCAAAAAGCTGACTTACCTCAGTCAGCAGTGTGACATCCTGCTGGGATCTCCAGTCTGAGATTCTTCTGTCTGGGAGCACGGACATACAGGTTCACATACGAATCACATGGCAGTTTCAGTCTGAAGCACTGCACATTTTTGCAGAGAGTTTCTGCTGCCGACTGAAGTGCTGGCTTTCTGGGAAGCGTGTCATGTGAATTGAGTTACAAAGCGCTGGTTAGTAGCAGCAGAGTTCATCCTCTCATTGACGGTAAGGTAAATGTTAGTCTTCAGAATATAAATAAGAATATAAAAATGTCATTTAAGTTTTATAGCTTGTTGCTGTGATAAGGAATACGAGTACATGCTCTCTCTATCCTTCATATTAAATGCTCAAAGCCGTTGATGTCCCAGGCTCTGTTGCACTCAGTGGGTGCTCACAACGTGTCAGTGACTGCAGCCATGACGGGAGGAAGTGCACGATGAGGTCTTCTAATTGAAAGTATTTGTGGGTTTGGCTTCTTCTGAACTTGCTGTGTTTTACACTCCGGATGCTCAAAACCAGACCGCTCATGCTCACCTCCGCCCGGGCCCAGGCAGCGGGGCCGGGGGCGGGGCCGGGG
>VXAV01003000.1:80067-90416 GCA_013399715.1 Alectura lathami
TGTGGGCCGTGGGCGCTGCCGGGTGCGCGGGGTGACGCCGGGCGGGTGGGGGGACGGCTGCAGGTTGCACGTCCGCGCGGTGGGCTGGAGTGGCCGTCAGGCGCGGCCGTGCTTTTGCTTTCGGCTGAGTAAACCCGAGCTGAATTAGAGGCAGCGGTTCTGGTTGCTTCATCCCTCGGTGCGTCGAGCTGGACGAGCTGATTTGGGTGGAGTGCTGGTTCTGCTCAATTATGTACTGAAAATGTTTGTCCCAAGTCTGGTTACACAATAAAATATTTACTCTTGACTTGCTGCTCAGCGACGTATTTTCAACCTTTCTCCTAGAAGATGCAGCCAGATTTCTGTCACGTTTCTGCAATCAATTTTAACTGAATTCACATAATTCATTAGCTGTAGGCTAGAAAATCCAGTTTTATGAATCTGGTTTGTATTTCATTTTTCTCACTCAGGAAGCTGCCCAGGCATCAGTGAAATCAGAGTTTATATCATCAGCTAAAATAACGTGCAGACCAATAACACAATACATCAAGAAGACAGCCTGAAGGAAAGGAGTTGGATGGTTTAAAATGTTTTTCCTTTACAGGTCATGCTAGGAGGATAAATGTCACAAATTTTGCATGGGGAAAATAGCTAGGAATACTTTATGTTTCAAAACTTCTTTTTTATCATATAGTCTGTGCAGAGCGTCTGTGTGTGAAAAGCAAGTTGCACCCATTGCTAATGCACAGAATAGGGAGGCAGACAGCAATACAGGAATACAGAGTGTTCTTTGAGACTTGTGGTGTGTGACATAGAACCAAAGACACAAGAGCGATGGATCCCCCTGCTCCTCCTGGCCCTTTCACGTTGCTGCCTTTGTACATTTCTTCAGGCATCCGCTGTCACGCACCAGCATTCTCACTATAGGGTCTGTGCGTGTAACATGTAGCACAGCATGACCTGAAGCTGCTCGTGGCCAAACAAACCATGCAGGGGTAGCACTGTCAGAAGCACGAACCCTGGGGAGGGGAGGAGGACAACGCACAGGTGTAGGGCATGGTTATGGCGAAGTGAAGCAGGGAGGTCTGGTAGTGGCAGAGGTAAGAGGGCGATGTCTGAAGTGAATGGAACAGAGGCAGCACCGTTCTTTGTGGGGGAAGGAGGCCAGCCGAGATGCCTTGGAACGGGAAAGATAGCAGGACTGTTTGGCAAGGATGGTGGCTTTGCCCCCAGCCCAGCCTGGTGAAAACGGAGAAGGAAAGAGCAGGACTTGTCCCTGTTTGTGTCAATTCCCACGACCCGTTGCTTCTAGCCCTCTGTGCCACGCATGACCCTGCCCTGCGCGACCATGAGTGGGTGCTGCGTGGGGCTGCAGCTCTTTGGCAGCCCTGCCCTGGCACAACAGGCACGTGAGAGGCAGCAGGGAATGAGTGGTGTTCGTGTCCGTTTGTCGTTTCCTGCCATGCTATCATGATGGCCTTTAAAATGGTTGTGCTGGGAAATTAACCCAGGCTTTTTATTGCCCCTGAATTGGCCTGGCTAGCAGCAGTCACGATCATGTGGCTGTTCTGCACAAGAAACAAAGCACACTCTAACTCACGGCATTTGCAGGAAACAGCAGCTCCTCGCCTCAGTCGCAGTGAAGGTGAAAGCTTCACGTTTGCCTTCCCATAGGTTTGTTTCAGCTGCAGTTCCTCAAGTTAAATGCTGCTGGGAAGCGTTTGTGCAGTCTGGCTGGAGTGCTCCAGTTAGCCATGCTGACAAAAGCCGTGTGTTACCAAGCGCTCAGTGGGCAGTTTTCCTGCCACACCTGAGAGAAATCAGTTCACAGAATGGGCCTGGGGGAGCAAAGAGCTGGGGTGTTACTCAGGGGAGGGAAAGAAATACCTGTTCTCCCAATTGGCTCGAGGAGCTGCTGCAGCTGGGACTTTTAGGGCCTGCACAGCCTATTCCTGCACCTCTGCCAGGGAACGCTCTTGTAACCAGTGCAGAGCTCGGAGGCTCTGTCAGGATGCAGCCACCCAACTCAGCATCTCCAAATGCTGCCTTCGTGGCTATTCATCAATGCATCCAATGCTGAGTCCCACCATGATTTAACATGATGTTAAATCCCAATGAAATTGGTTTGGCCTTCCAAATTTGGCTTCCTATACTTAATGAGGGACTTCTGGAAAGGGTGCAAATTCCAAAAATATGTTATGAAATATAATATATATGTGTAGTCTAAATGATTCTTGATATTTCTGTGGTCATGAAGGTGTTCCCTGTATGATAGCCCTGGAGTTAGACCTGGTGTTGACTTGCTTATGTCAGTGCAACATATATTGTGTTTTTTTTTTTTTCTCCTCTATTACTCCCCGCTGTGATGTACTGTTAGCTTCACACATTTACTGTAATTAATTTCTAAAGGTGCCAACTCATTGTTTTCAATACAGTTACTCCTTCCTTCCTTTGACTGCATTTTACCTGAAGTGCATCTTTTGTACATGCTGAGAAGTCGCTGAATTGTGTGTGTATTTCATGTGTACGAGTTCATAAAGACACACTGCATGTCAAACACACAGCACTGTGGTGGCTCTGTGTGTGGTCAGGATTACGTATGTACACATGTACGGCTGTATGTTACCCAAAACCGTCTTTAACGGATGTACTTCTCCTTGCTGAAGTGACCTCAGTGGAAGCTTATTTTTAGTCTAAAGTTTGGTCTTTTAGTTTTTGTGGGGTTTTTTTGTTTGTTTGTTTTGTTTTTGTTTTTAAATTTGATAGTGTGACACTTTTTTACTATGGTATAAAAGAAAGCATTTTATGAAGTAAGAGTTGTTAAACTTCATGTTAGCCCATTTGCTACCTGGTTCTAGGTAGGAAACCAAGGATTTGAGTCTTTCTTGTACTGGCATGATTTATTTTTTATTTAAAAAAAACGTGTGGGCAGGAACCGGGGAAGCTCAAACACACAGCCAGGCCAGCAACACTCAGTCCACATCTTGCTTTTTTGGATCTGACCCAAAATTGCCAAAATGCATCAAACTAGAGATTGGTTTTCCAGGGTAAATGAAAGGTCAGTGAACCAAATGGAACCATTTTATTTAAGTCTTGAACTCATTTTGAAAATCATGAAAGCTGCATTTGTAAATCAATGAGTAGTTCAGACTTTCAATTTGTTGTAAGTTAACATGAATTACGTTGCATTTGCACTACATCCACATAAAAGATGCATTGTCTGGCCTCCTGTCAGAAGAGACAGACAGGTTTGCCTACCACAAACAGTCAGTCAGTCAGTTCCTGTTGTTAAACAGTCCCTGTGCGCTTGCCAAGCTGTATAACTGGTTTCCAACACTGGCCTGTCCAGCAGATACACGTATGTGTGCGTGACATTTACAGTTCTTTTTCCTGTGATTTTAACTCCTAGCTGCTAAAAGTGATACCCATTCTGGTACCAGAGACATGCTATCCTTTCAGCAGTGCTGAAAAATAGGGCACGATCTCATCACACGGTCCTTTAGGATTTGGTGGTGCCAGCCAAACTAAACGTTCATGGCTTATCAGATCAAAGTTGAAAGGTACCCACATGTCTCTCCTGCAACCGATGATGTTAGGTTTAATGACCGAGGCAGTAAGCCTAGCGAAGGCCTGATGATAGCCAGGGCTGTCATTCGTGTTTGTGAAGCATGAGTAGGGCTGCTCGTTTGTCCATTCTTGGGGCTGACATTGGCCTCAGTAGTGAGGCTGCACTAGTGGAGGAGTTGTATGTACCAGTGAAGATGAAGAGAAAGCAGAGATTTAGAGAAAATCTGGGAGATAAAGAAGGGGTGTTAGGTGAACTGTTAAGTTCAGCTTCATTGCAAGATGTCCTGGAGGGGATGATAGAAGAACAGGCTTTCAAACAGGAGGAAATAGGTTTAAAAACAAGGACAAATAAAACACCACCAACAAGCAGTGGATGCCTATTTATGGCCACAAAAAAAAAAAAAAATAGAAGAATGTTGTTATCTTGAAGTAAAGAGAACAAAAATCATGGTGACTGTGAAATTGGGGAATTCTTATGATGGTAGATGTACCGTTTTGCCTTTATGCAAGTCTCCTTGCATATATTTATTTTTAAATAAAATTGCTTACTGTTTATAAAGTCCTACAAGGCATGAGCACACATTGCTGGATTTCCTCCAGTGTCTGGTCAGTAGTCATTCTGAGTATATCTGACTTTTAATTAAAAAGAGAAAATCTTTTTTTTTTTTTTTCCCCCTTCATGTTTAATACAAAGATAAATAACTCAAAATTTAAATCCTATAAGCATATGTGTTACATGGAAAGAAATTAACTTCCTGAATTTAATTTTTGTATCAATTTTTGTTTGGGTATAAGGAATTCTGAAGCACAGAACTGTGTTGTTTTTAAAACTAGGGTGCATTTTCCTATTTCATGAGGATACAGCAGACTGTCTTGCTCTATAATGTGTTAGATTGCAGATGTTGGGATTCCTTCCACCTGTCAGGATGTTTTATGTTAAATGAATTATGACTAGAAATTCTGGAGATGAATCAAGTCAAATGTGAGTGCCTTGCTATGAAGTTATGTTACTGATGTGAGGCGGAAACGCAGCAGTGTTTATTAGAGAATTTATTTAGAGATATGGCAGGACTGCTTTTTTTCCTGAACAGAATCACAAGCAAAGACAGGGAGTTCCTTGGTACATAATCTAAAAAAGTCCAGGATAATTTGAAACTGCTTTAAAGTACATGAAATTGTGGATTTGGTTAGAAGTCTAATCTTGTATGTAACATGCACTTATGTATGAAGTGATGATGTATGTGGAGCCTATGACTTTATGCGGAAGTGCTTTGGACCGCAGTGATCCATTTCTACAGAACACTGAGAAACTTCAGTGAAGCCTTTAACCAGACCTGTTTTTATTGAAGGACTTGAAGAATTACTCATGAGAAGTTAGGGTGAGATTTCAGTTCATTTCAGTTGTAGTAAAGGGAAGACCAGGATGAGCTAACTGGTAGAGGTGACTGGTTTTGTGATGGGACGCGTATCAACGTTTCTCCTTGATCACAGTGAGAAGACATGAGAAAGTTCAGAAGAGCCTGATGAGAAACTTGGAGATGGAGGTGAGAGTGCTGAAATGGTGTGCTGGTAGTGCTGGAACTTTTATGAACGGAAGGATCACATTTTCAAAAAGTAGGTCAGCAGATAGCCAACTCCAGTGGTTTATGGCTGTGGCAAGATGAAAAGTGCTGAGGTCCCCGAGCGCTGCACCCTGTTACTGTAATATATTGGTTGCTTTCTTTCTGCCACTGACCCCACTGGGAGCCTGCTGCAGAGAATGTCTGTGCAGATGGTGAAGACGTTTTTAAAACTTCCCGCCTGGATTTATCTGTGGGCAGTTTCTTGCTGTCTGTTGTCGTACTGGTGTTGATTATTAGCTTGTGCATCTGGGGGTAAATAGCGTAACATCCATTTTATAATAAGCATAATTGCCAAACCATCACTGTGAGTAGGTGGGCAAAATAAGGACGTTTTTTGGCTTTCTGAAGGCACGCAATATTTGCAGAAATGTTTGCATAGATTCCTTGCATAATGTTGAAATCATGTTTGATTTCCATATTGAGACCAAGACCCTCTATTTGCATGGTACTGCTGATTTACTGTGAGTACCTCCACAACTGTGACAGCTTCCAAAAATATGCTTAAATGGCTGGCAGAGAGGGGTGTAAGATAACTACGTCTTTAGCTCTCTCCTTCGTTATGATTATGTTTGTCTTGGCCCAGTTGTAGGAATTGTGTGATACTTGGCGTGCCCACCTCTCTGATAAGACTGAAGCTGAAAACTGGCTGCACATCTGGTAACTCTGCCAGTACATTCTGGTGGATAGCTGGAAGCGGCCTTCTTTCACAGGGACTTCTGGTGAGAAGTATGTGGCCATGCGCAGTACTTAGTAACACAATTTAATACCTTTGTTACAACTGGATATTGATAGAAACAAAGCTGTTGCGCTGGCCATTGTTAGGTAAGCAAAACAATAATGGCCATTGTTAGGTAAGCAAAACAAACTAAGGCCGTGAAACCCCATTCTCTTCTAGATTCAGGATTGCTGACAGAAGAGTTTAATGATCCACGTGGTCACTGTTGCCACCATTGTTGGTCATATACTGCTGATGTATGCTGTGTATACTGTTCCATAGCAGAGCAAGTGATGTGAGCTTTCCTTTAAAGCAGAATCACCTCAGTGAGGTAGAACACTTCTCCCTTATTGATCAAAACTAACCCAGCTAATTTTTCTTGAAATGAATTAAGGAATTCTCAAACTCCCTGGGGCAGATGATGATTAGAAGCAGCTAGGTATAATAACTTCCAGTATAGGTCTGGATCAAGTAAAGAACGTCTGTGTGTTACTTCAGAAGTGTATGGGGCTCAGTCTTGCAAAATGCAGAGCAACCCCAATCACTTGTGAGCATGTGCACACGATCATGCTGTCGTCCTGCTGCCAGCAGAGGACGTTGGGGCAAGTAGCCAAAACTTTCCTTGCAGGTGGGAAGGATTGGGAGTGCAGACGTGATGGTGTCTTTCTTGATGGACTCTCTTAGTAACATTTATATTGAGATCATGTTTAAGTATAACTGTACTTGCTTGGCATAATGAAAGGGATTTTACTATGTCTAAAATGCCAGGGTTTGCTTCTGTGCAGGCTGATTGGCTGATACTTGTGGATCAAATATTAAACTGAGTAGCTGACAGACTGTGGAGTCTCGTCCTCCCTGGAGATCTTCAGGAGCTGCCTCGACATGGGCCTGGGCACCCTGCTCTGGGTGTCCCTGCTGGAGCAGGTGTTGGAGCAGGTGGGCCCAGAGGGCCCTGCCAGCCTCAGGTAGTCTGGAATTCTGTGATAGACATCAGATGGGACTCAGATGGAGAGAACAACTGGGACCCACCTGGATCTAGTCCTGATGCTTTTTGGGAACTGCAGCAGGAATAGTTGGAGGGGCAAATCTCTGTGAGAGGTGTACGAACTGTGCATCTCCCTCTTGCTGTCCCTCCTGGTTGTACGGCCTCATGGCTGCTGCCCCAAAGATAAGCACTGAACTTCTCACCGCTTGGCTAACTTAAAAGTTGCTGTAAGGTTTATCATGATTGTATTTCACAAGAAGGTTATTTTCCTATTTGTGTGCTTCTCCATCCTCTTCTGATCTTCCAAACTGTAATTCTCTGAGAATTCAAGAAATAGGTTTATTGAGAAAGAAATGATAGTTAATGTCAGTCTGGGACTGTTAAAAGTCATGGAAAAAAATGAAATGACTGCAGGTTTGTACCTCGTTTCTGCTGTGAAGGGCATTCTCTGACCCATTTATGGATTTTCAGGTAAAATAATCTACTTAATTTAACAAGAGCAAATTTTTCACTGTTTAGTCCTGTTAGTGTTGCAGTGGATAACTCAGTTATGGGATTTTTCATTAAGTAAAAATGAGAGACATTGAAATTGTTTTGTTTACAGCTGAAGACTTCTTTTCAGATTATGGGAACTGAGCCTGTGAACTCAGTCAGCCAATACAAAGGTCACCGCTGCTGGAACCAGTCAGTGCACTCACCAGTCTCACAGTGGATTGAGAAAAATGAACTATTTGTTACACTGTGGCTATACAGCTCTTCCTGGGCAGAAATAAAACACAGCAAGAGGCTGTGATCAGTACCATGCAGCATTGCTGCCGTTAGAAGTATGGCACTGTATAGAAAAGAGAATCCTCTGTCAAGGAGAAGGACCTTCCCTAACACATATTTTACTGCAGATGGATGCAGGGAATTATTTGTCACTTGTTTTCTTGCATTTGCTCTCTATTTCAAAGTTTATGCCCAAGTAACTTTCCAGCACGCTTTGCTACAGGGTCAAGCAGTTCAAGTGGAGAGGTAATGCACTGGAAACTTGCTTATGTGGAGACATTTCTAACAGTGACATTAGCCAGATGTTTTGTTCATTGTTTCTGGTAGGTATTTCATTCAAAGAACTGCACGAATGGAGGAGCAGATTCCAAAATAGAAGTCGTATATTCTCCATCTCTTTACTGACCACACTGGTGCTCCTTCAATGAAATTGATTGGCAAATGTTTGGTGCAACAAGAAGCTTCCGTAGATACAGAACTGAGCCTTGCATTTCTTTGGTTATATAGCAGATGTCAGTTTAAATTCCATCCACTGTATGCCACTTCCTTGCGTGTCTGGGCAGCAGGAGGGGAAGGCCCAAGACTATATCCAAAATACTCTGTATGGAAGTCTAGGGAAAATAAAGCTTTACAGACTTGCAGTATGAGCAAATTCTGCTGCAACAGAGTTCGAACAGCCCTGGGCATTTCTGTGGCCAAGCAGCTGCTGTAGCAGATCACAGCTGACAGTGGCATTTAATATTGTGAATTATGCCGCTGCTTGGTTCAGAACACCAAAACAGTAGCACAGGCCAAAGAATGGTGAATACCATCTTTCCTGGGGCAAAATCTTTCAACTGCAATTAGTTTATGTATTGTAAATCTCCAACATAAAGTTAGAACAAAAACATGAATAGAAATGAATATCTCTTTAATTATACTGGAATGGATAATATACTGTCACAAAATAATTGTTTGTTAACTGTTATCTGTCAATTTGCAGCATGACATAAATAACAATTCACATTGCTTTTGCCCACAACCTTACTTCTGTGTAATAAATATGATAGCCAATGTACATTAACATTCCCAGATAGTTAATAATGATTATATTCACTTAAAATACTAGTTTCAGTAGTATACCGTTTAGGTACTGCAGTGCTTGGGAGCTGTCTAAAAGGACACTTGAACTGGAGTATTTAATTAGAAGCAAGTTAAGTGTTTAAGGATATTTGCTAAACATGCAAGTAAAACCATGAAAGTGAGACAGATTAGCTGGGGCATGAATAAAGCAGTAGTGAAAATGTCAAGTGAAATCCTTAGCAGCAGTAAGCAAGAGTGGTGCTGATTTATACTGACCCAGGGCCTGGTCTGCCAGGCGTCATGGCCGTGACAGTCTGCTGGCAGTCCCTGGAGCCAAGGACTGCAGCGAGATGGATGGGAATATCAGCGAACCTATGTAGAAGTGGCCTTCTATAAATAATATCAGAGGGCCTGGTTCAGATGGCAAGCCAACAAATTGCCAGCTTCATCTGGAATCAGCTTCGTAAGTGCATAGCGAAAAAGAGGAGGACAGGACTGTTCCTGCAGCCCTGGGCAGACAAAATCAGGCTCCCTGTGAGGAAGGCTGGCATTCTGCTCACACAGCTGCTGCAGGAGACTTCTAGTACGGTTCCTTCAAGTAAGAGGAGAGCGAACCTGTAAGGAGAGTAAGATCACTTTAAGTGTTCTGCATTTACACGACTTTCCTTAAGCAGTTTGTTTACTCCTGTCCCATATCCTCTTGGGTTTGAAAGGAAGTATAAAGGACACCAGACAAGGTAAATACAAGTATGTTTTGGGTGAGCTTCTCTAACTGTCCTCTACGCAGGTGTTCCAATTAAGCAGAGAAAGCATTGCATTGGATTTCTCGTACTTCTCTAAGTGTGCCAGTCAAACAATGTTGCTTATTAGTGATAGGGTGTGTTCTGTATCCACCACATACACACTTAAATGTGAGGTATTCTGTCTTTTAAGCTGTTAGGATGATTTAAAGATAATCTTAGTAAGACCATTGCTGCAGCAAAGGGAAGATGAGGCGAGACAGAGTTCTCAGAGGAACTGTTCTTTCTTTGCACTAATGTACTATTGAATAAAGCAACAGCTGCAACGTAATGTTTTTATTGATTTCCCAAAGTGCAAATTAGAGGCCATTGCTATCACAGACACTATTAAAAGCTGCCTTATATTCTCTGTGAACATGAGAGAACAGCATCCAAACAGCCTGTTCTAAGGGAACTCCTCTTGCTTAGCACTGGTTCGCATATTCATTCTCTTATACTCGTTTCTCAGCTTACTGAGCTGTACGTGTGCTCTGTCACGGTGCCTCTCTCCTCACTGTACAAGTTGAAGTAAAGAGCTTGTGCCACTTGCTACTTGCCAAACAACAGAAGCAGCAGCACATTTTCATAAGGCTGGTCAGACCTGCCCCAAAAAGTAGGAAGTGTCAGAAAGCCTCAAGGGTTATGAATTTTACCTCTGCATTTCCTTACTTCTGAAGATTAAATCAGAAGTGCTGCAGAAGGATCTCATCACCATAGAGGAGGAAATTGACTGTGTTGTTCCCACAGCTTTATTGGAGTCTCACGTCAAACCCTGTTCCCTGTCACTAGTGCTGCTCTGGCTGCCGCTGCCTTACATTGTGAAAGTGTTGTTGGCACCTCTCCTATGAGGAAAGGTTGAGGGAGTTGGGATT
>VXAV01003002.1:24745-36691 GCA_013399715.1 Alectura lathami
TAAACTTGTCAGATTACAAAGATTTTTCAGAATGTCACTTATCTCACAGCTTCTGAAGTAGAACAAAAAGGGCTTTGTGATATCTGCATGTGCCACAACAAATTTAAGAGCCTAAGTCCACTTCTTCCCAGATCAGGACATTATTCTTGCCAACATACAAGCAATCAGTCTTTCAAACAACAGGAACTTATTATGAACAATAACAACCTGAAAACAATACAAGAAGGACTTTTACAGGACTCTAGACCACTCCATGTCAGGAAGCTTGATTGCAGCTGAGGATTTTTCAGGTGAAACGTTTTTCAATCAAAATACACACTTAATTGTCTGCAGAAGTGGCAACATTTTGGTTTGGTAAGATAGACTGTGGTCTTCTACAAATTTATTGTCCACTCTGAAAATTATATGATACCTGATAAAGGAGCACTTCTTATTTCTGAGAAGTAAGAGAAATGTAAAAGATATGGTTGTAAAAATAAGCATGAAGAAATAACAAATGATGTAGTTTATTTATAGTGGAATTTGAAGGCAGTGAATGAATCATAATCACATGAACTCTCTATTTTTAATTCATGTTATGCTGCCTGCAGGTATTAGATTAGAATCAATCAGAAGACAGAACAGAAAATATGCTATTGCTTTTGCTATTTTTGTGGGGCAAGCAGAGTCAGCATTCTAATATCTTGCCCTCCCAAGCCTGTTTAAATAATAAGAAAAAATATCAACTGTCAGAATGACAAAAAATGTTTTCTCTAAAATTCATAAGTAGAGAATATTTTTCTCTTAATCACTGGGTATCAATTCCCTTTGCAATCAACACAAGCTGTGACAAGAAAAAGAGCAGAGCTTCGTTCAGTCACTTGACAGTCCCCAAAGTTTTCTGTCTTTCACTGGGGTGGAATTAAACTTGTTTCATGCTGGATAATCAATATAGCACTGAATTGCCAGTCAGGTAATCAGTGGTGTTTTCCCACATACAAGGACAAGCTTAAAAAAACACCACCCAGACCTTCCCTTGCCCCCTGAATGGAGCCTTTGGCATGTAAAAGAACATTTTCATCTACTACCTTTCTAGGGAGATGCAGGTTTTTCTGAAAAGAAAACCTTGTGTTTCTGATTGTGTTCCCAATAACAAAAGTCAGACAACACTTTGCTATGATGAATCTCCCATAAAACTAAAATCCTTTAAATCCAAAATTATTTCAATACACTATCAATTCGTAATATAAAATCTACTTAACAAGTCCATTCTGATATACTGACTTCAGACAAGCACATTATAAAATGCAGATGAAAGGAGCACTTCAAAGGCAGGAATAGGTCAAATAAATAAAGATAGCATTATCATATGATTCCAATACATCCTCCAAAAAATGAGTGGTAAATGTAAATGCTGAAAATATTTTAGGTCCCGCTGTCTTTTCCTTTAAAGAGCTTGCAAGTCCAAACTCATCTTCTCATTAAATAGTGAACCACAGCATTGCACTAGCGTCCAACATGCTAACACACTAGCATTATCACTGCAGAATACATGTATAATTAACATTAGCTAGATTAGGACTGCAGTTCACTCCTGCCCATCCTCATCATTTTAACAGTATGAAACGTGAGACACTGCCTGCCCCAATTTATCCACACATGGATTGCTCTGCTTCCCTATAAAAGGATGAGTTACCTGCCTGTGCACTATTGACCCAGAAAATCCCTCTGTGCAATCCCTGAAGTCTCCTGTTACCCCACAGATTCTGTGCCAGCAAATCTGGCTTATGCTGTCTCTGTCCTTGATCACTGGGTAGTTCCTGCTCCATGGCTAGATTGACCCCATGATGACTGAAACTTGTTGGATTTCTTAAAAGAGAAACCCAGCAGAACACCATTTTTTAATACGGACTGTTTCAATGATTTCACGTACATAGTTACCTCACAGCAGGTTTTCCAGAATTGACTGGATGGTGTAGAGTAAATAAGGCTAAGAGAAATCCACAATTTCATCCCCTGCTTTGCAGAATTCTAGAAAGTTAAACCTTCCATTTCTTGGAAGTCTTATAAAGAAATCCTCCCCAGCATCCTAGGTTGAGACATTTTGCCATGGATCTGAGGCACTGCCTTTAAAGAAGCAAAGCCAAAATGAGTTATTGGGAATTCTTCTTTGTTCTCTGACCCTTCAGAAGCTGGTGTTGGCCAAACAATTGGTTTTGTTGGGTGGAAGAATCTGAAGAGCTCAGAGGCTGTTTCTCCAGAACATGCCTGATTTATTTCTCATCCACCATAAATAAACTGAGAATTATTAAGAGACATGCCATTAACTCAAAACTTTATGTAGCAGCTGGGGAATCCGGCTAGGATATACTTATCAGCTGAGGTCTATTTTACACGCTCCACATATAACTCAAAGCATAGGCTGATATTGGCTCAGCCTGTTGCTGACAGGGACCTTGTCACGTATCCCTCAGGCGGCTGACACGGCTGCCTCGGGCCTGGCAGAACAATGCAGCCTCTGAGGTTGGCCCAGCTGAAGGAAACTCACTTCTCCCAGGTTGTCTGAGGGGAGGGACATTGAAGCAATGGAAATTCCCCAGCAGTAAAGGAGAACAAAAGAAGAGGTGTTGGAAGCTGCTGTTAAAAAAAGACAGGCTCTCTGAACCTGCTGGCTGCCAGACCTGGACAGCTTCTCCCAGGGCCTGAAAGAGGAGAGGAGGGTCCCCAAACTGACTGCAAAATCCACTGCTCAGCACCAACGCATCCCAGAGTGACGACTCCTTTGTTTTTGCATGGATTTGGAAGGCTCTAGATTTCTTCCTCTGATTAAAAGGTGTGGCTGCTGAAGAAATTATTTTAAAGAGCCTCTAAAATTCCTTACTGCCGCTGTCATATGTCTGCAACAGGCAAATCAGCGAGGCCAGAGCTCAGAGAGGGATGTGCTCCGCCACGGCTGGGGCTCTGCCCTGGGACCAGCGAATCCCGCTTTCTAGCAGGAATAACTCTGCAAGGACTCTGCACCTGGAGAGGAAGCTCGAAGAGTAATCCGTATATGCTAGATTAAAATATCTGCTAAAAATCCCTTAAGCCCACGCATATCCTTCCCCCCCCAAAAAAATGAAAATAAAATGTTATTCCACAGCTTACTTTCTTTAGTAGTATAGAAGTAATGAGTGTTTTTGCTGAAACAAAGGGAGAAGTTACAGTGATTTATAAAATCATTAAAACACCAAGAGAAAAAGAAATGGCTAACTAAATTCTCCCATTGACTGCCATGGCTTTTGGATCAGGCCCAGAAAAATGCTGGAATAAGTGCTGAAACACTTTATTTTCTAACTTTTCAGTGACTACTGCAAACAATGGAAAATACAAGCACATACTTAGAATAACTCTATCCTTTAAAAAAATGACATCACACCTAAAAATACTTCCTCTTGTTTCTGTGTAACTTCAGCTTTTGATAATAGCTATTACACACATATAGAGGAAAAAAAACTCCCCAACTACTAGGTAAAAACTTGATCTTGTGCATTAAGGTTTCTGCTACAGAAGAAACTTTGAAATCTGAAAGTATTCAACCTACTTATTCAGACAGTAGAACAAACAGTGCAATTATTGGATGGACAACATGAAAATAAAGTAGTAAGTAGCCAGGAGCTTGTGTTATCAAATAATTGCTTAGAGACAGGAAAAGCTATATGATGATCATCATGTTTCTTTGTAACAAAATGTGTCTGAATTTTAGTTCTTCATTTTGAAACAATTAGTGCTATTATTTACATCCCCACACAGAGTCCACAGAGCTTGAATTTCCAGGGATATACATGTGCTATTAATTTTTAAATTTGCTTTAGGATCCAAGCCTGAATCACCAGGCCTCGTCACTTTCTAGCACAAGGGTTTGTTTGTCCCCTTGTACCAGAGACTGATCCAATGTCTCCACTTCTCAGCGTGCAAAGGTATTTTTCAGGAATCTATATCTTACATTTTAAAGGCATCTCCTACATTCAAATTTTCGTTTCTAACTTCCAAAGCAGTTGACTTTTGCAGCTGTGTTTCCCTTTTACAGGTATCATCATTGCTCAACCAGAGAGAATAGCGTCATTTAAGCTAAATCTTCATTTAGAGTGATTTTCTATAAAGTTGCGTAAGTTCCCTGCTGAGAGCACGGACCTGACAGTGAACAACATTTCTACAACCTCCAGAAGCTAAATTAACTTTTACAGAACAACTCAGCTCTGACTTTCTTGAGACATGAACAACATTTTGTTATGCATTTTCCACAACTTCATTATATACTGAGAGAATTATTTTGAATTTTATTTCTAAAACTGCTACTGCGATTTATTTCTAAGTGTGCAGTCCCAATGTTCCTCTCAAAATACAGAACAGCAGATGAGAGTGAATTCACAGTTGCTGTAGGAACAGAGAAACGTGCAACTGGTTTAGAAAGCATGGAGCTGATTCTGCTCCTTCCTCTGGCAGCAGGAATTTTACCACTAGCTCTGGTGAAAGTGGAGCCAGGCTAGCGATTTTCTAACACTTTCAGGCAATTATTTTTTATTTAAAACACAGGAATATCCTCCCACCCTGGTCCAGTTCTCAGCCAGGGCTGCTGCACTGCCAGCACTGTTAATGTCATTGTTTGCAAAGCGTATTCCCAGTCTCGCACACGCCCACGCAGGGCTCCCAGCTCCTGGCCACTATGTCCCCCGGGCACATTGTTCTAGTTCCCCCTGCTTCCTCATCCCCCGCCCCAGCCCTCCACGAGCCCTGGCCCCCAGACCATTGTTGTCCCCCTGCACCCACCCTGCATTGTTCTCCCCACCCGGGAGGGACCCTTCCTACCTCCCACTCCCCCCAGATGCTCAGGCCCTTTCTCGCCCACTTCCACATTCTCCACTGACCTATTGGCATCAAAACACTCTCCTGTTTTGAAAGCGTGTTACATAAACTTTTGTTACTAAATTTTACAGCTTTTGCAGGCTGTGGGTGCTCTGCCTTGAGAAGCCCAGTCCAAAGTATGAAACAATGAGACTTTCACTGATACAAAGCATTATTGCATTTGCAGACAGAATGCAAAAGGCTAGAGCAAAAATATGTTGTCACTGTAGAAGAGAAATATATAAAAAATATACAGAGGGATCAATATTATAACACCTTTACAATATGTGAGAATAGAAGTAACTGGCATGATTTATACGGCCTCCATTGATATAACAAATCTACGTGAAAAATTGCAGTTCAGAAATATCAACATATAGGGGCAAATAGGGTTAAAAATGTACTTTAAGAAAAGATTTAAACCAAGTGTTAATTGCACACAGAATTTCTAAAATACCTTATAAATATATGTGGGTGTATATATATACAAATGTATAAAATGTGTGTATATCTATATCTATATACAAACAATAGAAGCATTTTCATTCATTTATCAATTAAGCAATGATTGAAAGTTTTTTTTAAAAGGTAAAAACGTACAGAAACAGATGAAGCTAGCCAGATGTCCTATCATTATTTTGGCCACCTTGCTTTTTATTACTCTCCATTTTGTATGAAGCTGTACTTTTCATATAGGCATACAGGGATACTACACTATTCAAATTTCACGTACTTCCCATTTTTTCCTGTGAGACCCTACTTTTGCTGTGATGCTGCTTTCAAAAAGATACTCCTATTCATGAAGTCATATCTATTACACATTATTACATAGAGAGTATGATGCACAAACTGTTTTTCATGGTTAAACTACAAGCAAATGTTTACTAATCCTTGGGAACAGAGTCTAAAGTAGATTAAGTATAGAAACAAAAATAACTACCTCACTTTATTCATAAATAATTAATACAGTTTTTATTTTAATACATGAATACATGAAAAACTCTCTTACCATGACTTATGCGGTGAAACCAGTAGTACGCAAAGTCCACTCCCAGAAATGTCAAATACCATGTCCATGGTGAGTCCCAGGGCAGTTCAAAAAGTCTGTAGTTACTCCATACATATATATAACTAAGTAAGTCAACACTTCTGAATAAAACACTGAAACAGAAGGCCAAAGAGTTTTTTCAGTAATTTTGTCAGCTTTAATTACAGAACTGCTTTATTGTATCTTTATCATTTATCACATGGGAGACCTTTTTTAATGTACATAAACAGTGTCCAAGCATCACAATCTTTGCCAAGTAATACTAGTATTAACTTCAGTAGTAACTTTGCTTCAGGTCTATAAGATTTTTAAAATGAGCTTTCATCTACTTATCACCTGTGTTTTGGCATTACCATGCTCATTAAGCAAACATTAAGCAGTCCTGTGCCTTACAGGTGGCATAGTGTTCCCATTCTTGCATATCTGGAAGAAACTCATCCTTACTAACTCTCAACTTGGAAGTGCAGTGGCAATCATTCTCAAGCACTAATGTATGATTAGAGTAAAATAATTGAAGTAAAAATATCTGTACCATAATATTGTAAATGTGACGCAGTTAAGTATCTTACTCATGAGGATGAGTAAGAGAAGTTACTTGCTAAGTTCAGTGCAACTGGAAGGGAGACAATTCTTCCTTTCCAGTTCCTGCCTGGTTAGTGAGCTGAGTTCAGCATAGAGTGGGATTTAATACCAGCACTGGCACAAGGAAGGTGCTGGAGCCCATTTTGAGGATTACATCTGTCTCTCTGTCCATATCTACTCATTTTTATTTCAGTGCCACTTCTCAGTGGCCTTTTTTTTTTTTTTTCTTACTTGTTTTTCTTTTTTAGCTTACTTGTCATATGGATCATTTCAGTGATTTAGTTTCCAGCACAGTCTCAAAAAAACCTGAATCATCAAAACTAAAAGAGGACATATTATATCCTTTCTCCTACAAAGCCTTGTTTCACACTTCCAGGAAAACTCAGATAAGTCTACCAGTCATGCAGAATTGTGCTGAACATCCCTGAAAACAGTCTGGCCATGCACTGCCCTTTTCAGTAGCTACACTGAAACATGAGGGAATCTCAGAAAACACTGCTGTTTCATCTTGCGAACAATTGTCCATGCTCTCACTGACCTTTGTGATCACCTTTGTATTTTTGCAGAGATATCCATTCAGTACTTTTATTCTCCCAGTATTAGCACCTCTTCCCCTAATAGTATTTTGAATCAGACTAGAAGAAAACATCTTGAGACTCTTTGCTTCTAGTTTCTACTTTAACAAGGAACAAAGTCAATTGAAAATCCAAAGTTTCCAATAATAGGCAGCAAGCAGAATAGCATTGTATCCACCATATTGTCCTAAGAAGCTGAAGTTTTACAAGAAGGTGTTGCCTAGGAAGAAGAGAATTAATATCTTTTCCACAGCCAGCTGCCATACCTTACCTGCAACTAACTCATTCTTACATTTACTACTAACATCCCAATTCATCCGTTCGGCAAAAATAAAACACAACAAAACTCAAGCATTTTCACTTTGGCAGCTGTCAGATCAAGAATTTCTCCTGAGTCGCAATGACAGGTGTATCTGTCACTTCAAAAACAACTGGTCTATGCCCAGAAGTTGGGCCTTACACACCTGGAACATGTTTAATTTTCATAAAAGCTGTGTTCTATAAATATTTTTAAAGAAGATTATATGTGTCCAACCAGATTTTTGCAATTCACCTCATGAGGCATCTGTAAAGTTTAGTATAAATCCTCAATCACTTTCACAACAGGTCAGAAGGGAGCTGATATTATTCAAACACAAAGAAATGGGCATTTCTTAACATCTTTTCAACGGCCAGGAAATTTAAAACACCTTTTGCAACATACAGCATCAGTTATTATTAGGTACCGTTTTCTTACTTTATTCTTTTGCTTTTATTAATATATAATGCCTTTGCAGTACGTCCAAAGTTACGTGGACTGGTATATTTCCTCCATTTTTGATCAGCTTTCAGTATTTCACCCTTGAGTCTTTTTTTTTTTCCTTTTTTCCACAGGCTGAGGCCAAGGTGTAAAACTTGAGCTAACCTCACAACACATTTTTTTATGTGTAATTTGCTGTACAAGACAGAATTTGCTTATTCTTTCCTTCATGCTTGAATCACAACTGTACAACACATAACACTAGCTGATTATTATAATTAATCTGGAGTAATCTATCATATCGCTATGTGGTGCTGGAAAAAGAAGAGTTGCTTAGCCAAGTATTTTTAAAAAATTTACAGTGTGATAGAATAGTCCAGAGCCTGCATTCAGTTATGACTCTGAAAGTTCACTTGGAGTTTTAAAGTTTATATTGCCCCTTTTTTTCTCCCTCATGTTCCATTTTCACTTCTTGAAAATACAGAAGAGAACTTAAGAAAACTTTTTCCTCATTTAAATGTTAGTTTTTAACCATAAATATGACAGAAGCAGATAGCTAAGACTTTTGTCATCTAGTCCAATCCTCTGCATAAGGAGTAATAAATCCTAGAACACACAGACTACATTGAAAACCTTATTATATAATTACATAGATTCATCTTCTTGGATTTTCAATATTTCTGCTGAAAATTTCCTTATTACTTGCAAAGTATGCACTTATGCAACTGTTTTGACTCAGAAAGAGGGTTTTTATCTCCTTGTTTCTAAAGTTCATGCATACTTTACTTAAAGGTGATAATATTCGTTTTAATAAACCATTTCCCCCTTCTCCTTCCACTGGGTCAGATTATCACTTCCTCTAATTAAAAGAGTCCGAGAAGGAAATTCTGGGAGATGAACTCTCCACATTGACATGAAGATCTACTTATGGTAGATCCCAATGGGATAATGAAAGAGGGAAAAGGTGGAGAAAATTGAACTGGAAGAACAGGCAGCTGACTCCTTGCAAAGAATACCAGGTCCTGTTTTGCTTCCTTCAGCTCACAGATCAACCTTAGAGCCTGAAATCAGTTTTCAGGAAAACTCTTCCATGGTCCCCAGGACAGTCACCAGAAGTGAAAAGGATCAGGGAACAATAGCTGTTATGTCTCTGAGCACAGGGGAAGAGCCATGTATTGAAAGGGAAGACTGCATGCAAACGACCTAGGCTACCGCCACGGCTGCAGTCACCACCTCAGTCACACTGGGACCCAACCTAGAGCCCCAGAGCTAAAAACACAGCTCTACAGCTGGACCTACAAAGCCTCAGCTCTCAAGAGCTTTAACAGACACATCTTTGGAGGTCAGACACAGAGGGAAACATGTTAAGACACCCCGCTCACAAGGTTATATTATCATTAAAAATAGTGAGATATTACTAATACATTGTTTCCCTGGGTTAAGCAAATTCAGTTTTCCCAGCCTGCTTCAAACTACATCAATGTAAAGTTTCAAAATGTTGAACAAAGGCAGTTTCTCCTCTGTAATTGGAAATTATTCAGACTATATACGTAACAGCAGGATACATGAATAATTAAATGCTCTGTAAGCTTTTGTTTCCGAGTGGAAAGTATAAAGATTTCCATTTCCAAAGATACTCATAGAGCGTTCTTTTCCAGACGAAAAATTGGCTCCAGTCACAATTGAAATAAACATTTTGATAACATGAATTCAGTAAAGAGGAGAAGGGGGAAGGAGGTAGTGGAGCCTTGAGAAAACGTCCATTTGCAAAACAAAGCAAAACTCTTGCAACTGAAATCCCCTTTTATTTCCTGTACAGGTGCCAGGTCTTGAACAGACACCCAATTTATTACCTTGTCAGCTGACTTATTAGGGTTGACACAAATCGAGCTGAAATATGCCTGACATACTGCAGTCAAGGCTTTTTTCACGCTTTAGCACAAAGCCAAACTTTCCACAAGGTGGAGGGAAGGGGAGAGGGAGCTGTGGGAGTTCTATTCCCTGTTTTCTATCATCAAGATGAATATGATCCTCTCCCATTCTTAATATGCAAAACCAGTCATGAAATAACCCAAGGCTAAAAAATAATTCACCAAAATGATACAGCTGGGAAATGATTATCAGGCTCTGGAAAGCCCTTGATTACAGGAAATAGCACCTACATTTTGAGAAAATGTTCCCACCAGACACAAAAGCTGAATTAAAGCCTCCCCTCTTCCTCACTATAGCTTTATTCTCTGGCATTTTAGCGTAAATAATGCAAATCCCCAATTGTCCTCAAGGGGAAAAAGACTATCAATTCCAAAGCAAAGTAAAATAGGGGTGAATTTGGTACCCCTACTAGCTATGTTGTGTGCTGCATTGCATAAGAATATATCTGGGGGGACTGACGTTCTTCACCAGACCTGCTCCTGCTACACTTCACTTTTTGTCCTCCAATTCAAGACACTAATATTAATTTCTATTAGTGGGTGGAATTAAACATGAAACAACAGGCTTTGGAAGCAAAAGTGAGTGTCATTATTCTTAATATGTTCTGCCTATACAATTTGAATGGCTTATTATTTATCTTTGCTCTTTCACACATAAAGATGCAATCAATAAAATATTCAATATTAAATACTTAAATATTCACTTGAGAAGTTCCACTGCCTATCATGATACAACCCATGGTAATAAGACCTCCTGCCCTGTTTATATGCAGTCTTTTGGTAAATATAATTACAAGTCATTTTTAAAAGAGTTCAAATCCTAGTTTAAATACTTCAGTACAGCTGTGCTTCTGGCATTATAGCTTACTCTTCTTCCTTTATGAGAATGGAAGTAGTATTTCTTTACACATTTATACATGCCCCCAACACTGAGCAGTAAATTGTGTTCCAGAAAATTCAGGACACACAGTGTTGGGAGATTCTAAAATATCATTTTCTGTGAGGCAACAGACCTGACTCTTTAATATTTATATAAATAACACCATACAAGTGTAATACAAGTGCTTTCTTAGTAAGTTCTTTCAATAAAGGATCTGATTTTGTTCTCTCCTACTTGTTGAAGAGTGGCTGTTCCAGTGAAGTCAGCAAATTTGCATTAAGGTTTGTAATAACTTTATTATATTCTCAAAGGGCATATATAAGCAGAAATTATGAGGAGAGGGAAAGGGCATTCAAATCAACTCAGATTACTTCTAAACTTATCTATAACAAAGAAAGTGACAACATGACTGTTCCTATGGTCTATAAAAATACAATGAAATAGCTTCAGTAAGACATCATAGTTCATTAAATGTTGAAATAATAAATATTTACATGAGAATTTCTACTGAACAGCTTTTGCCATATTTCTGGACTTTAAAAGCCATAGTTGGTATTTGTCCATGCAAGTCTAACAATTTCAGATCTGTAACACTGACTTACAGAATCATTAAGAGAGATTTTTCCCTAATTTCTATAAGTTCTAGGTGTTGACCCAGCAAACTATGTTGGCCAGCTCTAAAAATGCTGCCCCTGTGCTCCATCTAGTGGAATTCTGATTTAAGCTTAATAAATCTTCTAGCAAAGATAAGTACTTTATTCAGAAGGGTATTCCACACAGTTTAGAATCGGAGGTTTTAAGAAAATATCTACATGCAAACTGATAAAATTTATCATAATGAAAAATACATAAATGCAAAGTAAAAATATATGCAACAAGTAATGGGTTTGAGAAATTTGTATATTTTGTGAGCTTTTATTTACTTTACTTTATTTACTGAACTTAAATAATAACATATTTCTGACAAGAAAGAACCCAGTTCACAGTCTGCACTTTCACAGAAGAGAGCAAATATATCTGAAAACAGATGATAACAGCTCAGTTTTGTTTCTGAAGTCCTGATGGGTGCGAAACTGGGCACCAAGATTCATGGAGTCAGAGACATTTATTGGGTCCACTGCCTAGAAAATAAGCAATGATGCAACACTGAAGATGTAGACAAATATGAATTTTGCAAACATCTGTCTCAATATTAAGAGATTACAACCTAAAAGAGTAATTGGTTTCCTGACCAGCTTGTGTGAAACATTACAAGATCTGGAACATTATTGCAGAGACTACCAGTTAGTTCAGTCAGTTAGTTTGAGAACATCCTGACTCTCCTCTCT
>VXAV01003002.1:55908-68804 GCA_013399715.1 Alectura lathami
CTGGAACTGTCTGCTAAACTTAAAGTATTTTAATCTTTGAATGCTTTTCATTTTGCAAGCTTGAGGCTCATTTAATGTTCAAGACTTTTTAATATTTTGTGAAATGCAAGAATAACTCTAAAAGTCATTTGATAAAACAAAGTTTTGGAGTATGATCAATCAAATTACAAATAATACACGTACCACACAACCATAGAAAAGCCTTTTTTTTTTTCTTTTTTTTTCTCCTGTTTCTTATATCATGAATACAAATGAAAATATAAATAGAAATTTCATTTACCCATACAAATCACTTCAGGGGGAATAAAAAGACTACCTGCACCAAAATTTGCTTATGAAATGCCTATTTTTTTCTCCTTCATTCTAGTTCCAAAATTTAGGTCTCCATATATTCATGAATGTTTCTAATCTCTTTTTATGTTCAGGGAATGAAATAGGCTTCAAATTTGTATGTCATAAGTATGGAATGTATTCGCTGATATTTAGTTGTGGGGATTCCTTCCAGTGTACAGAGTAACTTACTCAGCAGCTGTGATCAAGATGCCTGTAAGGATTTCTTTTCTGTGCTGTCTACCTGACCTGAAACTTTTACTAATTTAATATCTGGGCCAAAGCCCAATCAAAATAGTAGGATTTGTATGTATAGTGTTTTGGGGGGTGGTGAGTGTCTTGTCAGGGTTTTGTGGCAACTTTTCAAGATTCTGCGAGACAAAATAGTGGAAAATTTTAAAAGAACATTTACAAGAGTCCAGATGCAACTATCTGGGTCAGTTCTGTCTACTTAGAATAGGTTAGCAATGAATCAACTCCATAATTTTGACATTAATCATCTGTCTAGCTTTTAAGACTGATGAGCTACCTGGGGAATGCATGCTCATTCTTAAAAGATTATGAAATCTAGCACAATCTGCGTATTCTATCTGAATAAAGAATTCACAGTTATAAAATACATTATTTTGCATTTATCCTTTAAAAAAATACATTGACCTCACAACTCTGTAATTAGGTGTAAATTGGTGAAGTTTAAAACCATGGTTCTCAATCAGTAAAGCTGCTGTTGACATGTTTGAACCATTTCTGTGACATCGCTAGCCCCTTGTTTCAGAGCACACAGAGGCAGACCTTTGGATATGAAACACAGTGAGAGGAAGGGATGGGAAATAGGGAAACCAAGCATAAACACAGACTTTACCAACTCTTCAGAATTCTGAGAAGAAAGTTAATATTGAAGTTAGACTCTCTTTGAGACCTGTCACAGAATATGGATGTACCTTTGGAGTCCAGGTATTGTCACAAAGTTAAACGAATTTGTTGCTCTGTATTTCTGGTTCAGCTCTCAATATTTTTTTATCTGATTTTTTTTATTTTTTGTTTATTTATTTATTTGTTTGTTTGTTTGTTTGTTTTTGTATATTTTACCTTTAAAACTGAGCAAACACTGACTCTTACCATAATGTCTTGAGCAAGGAAAATTGTAGATCGTAGATGAAGTGATCACATACAGGTATCTTGCTGATACCTGCCACATCTAATAGTTCTGCTCCAGTGAAGAACATTCCTACCTGAATTCCCTCCACAGACATCTTGAGCTACTGACATTATCATACCAAAGTATCTTGGACCTTATGCCAACTGGCATTTATTTTTGTTTGGCCAGATGAGGAGGGGAATACTTCCTACATTATTTTCCTTGGCTACTTTGGGCAACAATTCTCTCAATTGCTCCACTGCTCACATAAATACTCATTCTAATTTTGTTTTTCTAATTCACACCTATACAAGATACCAAAGCTAATGATTCAGGGTGAAGACAACTCAAAATTTTATCAATTTGCTAATTAAAATGAAAAATTGAATGTGAAAGTAGTATTCTAACTCAAAATATTCTCAATATATGTCCACAAGTTTCAGTTTTGCTTTGTAAATGTTTCCTTTTGTTGCTGACTTTGCAACCTGATTTACAGTGAAAAATCATTTCAAATATCAAAAGTGTCTATAGAACGAGAGCTATATTTTTTGAAAAGTTCACAGATTGAGTACTTTATGATCACAGGTATGTCACAGATGTAAATAGATATGAGCTATGAAGAGTTCTGGTGAATCAGATTAATTAAATTTGGAGGAATTATTTGATTTCATCTCAGATATGTCATTAAGCCTTCACCCGTTTTTGTAACTCACAAACACACACACAAAACATCTTAAATGTCCTTAAAAATAATAATAATAAAACTTTATTGCCTTGAGCATCACAGCATCACTTGTAAAAGGAAATTTCATATTTCATGCCAAGTTGGGACATACTTGTTCTTCTTGGAGAAGATCAGACTGGCAACTGAGACTATTGCCTTCTGAATTATTATCCTTTCTTTTCAGTTAAGCTAGACATAATGCCTGCACATGATTTTTTTGATGCTAGGCTTGGGAATTTGCCATTGCTTTACTGATATGTGAAGCATCATATCTCACATAACATTCATGGTTACCAATAATCAAACAAAGAATTTCATATAATTATTGCAATCATATTTTGCTTTCGCAATTCACAGAGAGATCCACAGCATTGTCTTCCTTTCAGATAGGAGAAACTAAGAAACACTGAAACCTCTTTTCCCGATTAAAATCCAGTTTTATGTAATTGCAGTAATCAAAGCGGTGCAACGTAAGCAAATTACCGTTGTGGTTAGATACATCATTATTCACATTCACTCCATCTGTTGTCATTCTCTGAATTGTTAAGCAGCTCCAAATCTGCACCTTAGAGTGAGCTGCACAGCAGGGATAGGCAAAAGCAGAGGTAATGGGGTTTTATGATTTGCATAAAGCTGCCTATAACTTTGAGCATGATTATTTAGAACCTGATGGAAATATCTAGATAATAATACAACTTATATCCATCAAAATCTGTGAGCAACCTTCATCCACCTTGGTCCTCAGAGCTCTATCAGACTCATCAAAAAAACTCTAAAGGGACTCTTCAGTGAAAAAACTTTTGTTATACTGGATTAATTTTCTGATAATCTGAGGCAGTGACAGGTTCTGTTATATGTTTGTTGGGAGACTATAGCCTCCTGCTTCAGAGAAGGAAATCTCTGTATTGGGCACTCAAACACTATATTCACAAAGTCTTTCAAAAGGCCACTGTAGGATCGGCTCAGTCACAAACTCATGGCTTCATCTCCGTTTAAACCATTATGTGACCAGGTATTGAATGAATTTTAGCCATTGACATATTACAGCACAGGAACAACTTCAGTGCAGATTTCAGCTTTTATTTCCTTTCTTTCTGATCAAAATGTGTTCAGCTAAGCCTCTATTCTCCAAATTCCATGAAGAACTCACTCTAATGAGTAAGATTTTTATGGGTATTCAGCTTGACCCAAGTAGGGTTTTTTGTTGTTTGTTTGCTTAATGAAATGTCATTGGTATGTTTCAATAAATGTATTTGTACAAGTTCTGCTTTTAATTTCAGTAGATCCTTAGTCCAGCTTCATCAGGCTATTCATTTGTGCTATTGCTAAATATTTAATTCTTCTTTTGTTAGTCTCTTAAGAGTCTGTATAACTTTTAACAGGAATCTGACTGAGCCAAAAAGGAAATCATCTCAATAATGCCGCATGCCAGTGCTTTGTGTACATCTCATTATCGCAATATAATAAGTCAGTCAGAGGCTAAGCATGGTATTGAAAACACAAGAGGAAGTCCTTATGAAAGTAAAACTGTTCTTCATCGTAGAAAACTGGTAGTTCAAAATCATCCAGATGTCTCAGGATTGATCAAAAATATAACAGTGCTAGATATGCAGTTACTTACAGGACTTCACTTTATCTCAATGTCATATCAATCTAGTGTAAATATTTTGTCAAGGGTTCTGCATAAGGCTGCAGAGAAAGTTGGATTACTTTCATCACAGACAGAGCAAACTGTGCAAAGCCTTACTGTCAGACGGAGTAAGTGTGCCTGTATTTTCCTCACTCCCATTTTTTAAACTGCTAACACCATTATTCATTCTGAACACCCAGATTACAAAGAGCAAAAACACTGTTTATTCAAAAGACCTTCCGAAAACTGCATAGGAAAGAGGAAGCCTTGCAGTTACAGTGGTAATCCCTTACCTCCTAACAACACTCATCTGATAGAGAGAGAAGTATTGCAACATCTGGCTCACTGTGCTGAGTTTTCATCTTCTGTTGGGAGGGCTGATGTCATGTAAGGAAGCCAGGGGAGCAGACTAACTATTGTAAATGAGAGGCAGCAGCAGTGCTTATCCTAGGAGCTGGGGCTCCTGGATCAACTGAATGCCTGCCTCCAGCCCCCATGTGTTGATTCTGGCCCATTAACCATCCTATTAATCTTCAAAAAGCTTTAAAGTGCGAGTGTTTGGGAGGGTGAATATAGGTGAGAATTTGCAGGTGTCATTCACAAAATACAGCCATCTTCCCGCTCTGTTTTCAACAAATGGTTCTCCCAGCCTATTAAAGTACAGAAGGAAATTCTTTCCACCACCTTTTACCCTGTCTGAAATTTCTGAAAGCATCAAGATTTTTAACATTTTGCAAGACTGCAGTGCAAATGTAAAGGAAAAGTCAGTTTGTAAGAATCAGAAGGATATTTGTTCTGGAAAATTTATACACTCCATTCAACCCACATCCTTTAACTTTCAGTTTTTGAGTGTCACCACAATACATACTGCTGCATGAGCCATCTCAGTCCTGTATCAACCAACATTCAATTCTAATATTCTGCTCTACTCTTTTGGGAAGGAATGGTGTATGAGAACAGGGCAATTTTAGGCAATTCAAAGGTTATACCATGCTTGACACCTGACTTCACTTTAGTAACACCTGCCTGAAGAATAATTAGCAGGCCACTTTTAAAGAAAGAACTTCCATACACCACAGATGGCATTTTTCATACCAGACAGGCAACGATGTATGTTGGAAGTGAGCCAAACTGTCTGCAAAAACTGTGAGAAATTCAAGACAGACATCTGAGTGGAAGGAAAGTTTTACCTTCCTCAACACCCCTACCCCCCCACAACTATTCAGGAACATCTGTTCAAACCTACCTCTGCATAATGTGCTTTATTTTTCTTATCTACTAATGCTACAAATTAAAGTAGTAGGAAAGCAGTATAGCAAGTTTCTTTTATATTGGTTATGAAACCTATGATTTAATAATGTAACGTGATGACTTGCCAGCTATAGAAATCCAGTATTATATGACTCTTGTCAGAACCAAGAACAAAATTTTCTTAACTGGCTAGTAATATGGGGTCCTCAACTCACATTTCTATAAAGTGATCCTAATTTTCACTGTGTGCTCAAAACTTCATTGAAATCAGGATACTGTGCGTCATAACGGAGGCACAAAGTCAACAGTCACTTTGGAAATTATTGGCTAATGTCTTAATCCTGGACTGCTCACTGATTGGTATGAACTTTTGTGTATACCTTGGGCTAAATCCAAATCCCTGTGAAATCCATCGTAATCTTTCAACTGCCATCTATAGGCTTTAGATGAGGTCCTTTGCTTCCTCGGAAAAGTCTTTATTTCTTTCTTGCAAAAATATTCTATATAAAAGAAATCCTGAGAACTTTCATAATATTCGGTTGACAGAATCAAATGCATATATGCTAGTCTCAGAAAAGTGGCAGATGTATGTTGTATTTAACATCACTTATGAACAAAAAAAAAAAAAAGTGCATTTTTCTGCAATTCAAATGAATAGGTATATTACATGAAAATCATAGAAATATGTATCTGGAATTATTTACAATGTGTCTTCCAAACTTCTTTTTTCTCCCCTGGTAGTTTTTATTCTCTTCAATGCATTTCTGCGGTGGTTGTATAAAATTTTCTAAGGGCACTTTTCAAGATAAATTTTTAATTTGGGAAAATGCCCATTTCAGTATTTTCTCAGCTGTGCATGTGACTTTCTTGGCAAATAATGTGGTAAGCATTCAGAATACACGTATTTCTAACAACCCTGCAGTCCATAAGCAAACATAAATAATATACACAATGGCTATATATTCATGATGATGGTAAAGAAGAGAATATGTCCCTAAATACTAAATCACTTTCATAGATATTTACCATGTTCATTGCCTCATATGGTTTTGAAGTTGAGATGATTCAAACGAGCACACTTTTTCAACATGAAAGTCATGATATTTTTAAGACAAGAAAATTCCTAAAGAAATCAATTATTGTAATATTTACTTAAAGGATGAGTGAATCTGAAACTTTTTGCTCATGAATATGAAATAACCTGTTTCAAAGTTTTTCATAATGGATGCTAAATTTTCAAAATTTACAAATAAAATCCAATCAGTAGTTTGACAAAATGACTTACAGCAAAATTTGGTCTTTCTCTTGAGAGAACAATCGTAATGCTATTTCGTTGGACATAGCAACTGAGTATTTACATCCAAGTATATAACTTTAATAGATATAAACTTAATACGCAAAAATGTATAATGATATTTCTGCATAAAAATAATAAAGAAAAAACATTTATAGAAAGAACAGGGATCAGTTAGTCTTCTGGACATAAGTTCCACAGGTAGGAGTTGTGCCAGTTCAAATGCCAGGTAAACAAATCTACATGCATGACTTGGGCAGAAGTAATAAAAACTGTGAGCTCAGAAGCCTCTAATACATTTGCAGTTTATACAGATGACAGTGATAACCTCTTACTATACCATGTGGAGGCCCTGACTAACAGCCAGAGGCCTTAAATTACATTGAAATTGATTCCTACACTGCAGCTTTAAGCTGTAAATGATGTCAAAAACTATGGGCTTTAAATGAAAATGGATAGAAATACATAAAAGCAAATGAGCTCTAGGAAATTCTTATTAATATGAGGTAACAATGTGCATCATCACTGAAGCCCTATACCAGTTATTACAGCTATCAGGTACATTGCCTTTCTTTGAATGAATACAGACATCAGGTTGTATACAGAATTCTCCTTTTCAATCCACAGACGTTGCATGATGATATTGAATTACAGTACATCATTGGTTAAACATTAATCTAAAATTTCTTCAGTCTTGTAGCTGATCTTAAATACTGCATGTACCCTATTAAATACAAGCTCACCCAAGAGACATAAACTGACTGAAGCCAGGAAATTCTAAATGAAGGCTCAAGCTGACTTTTTGTCCCTAACTTATATAACCGTGTTTCCTCACAGCTACTAAGAGTGCATGGCCTAATGCTATTTTTTTTCTTTATTTGTACAAATAATATTATTGCAGCAGTCAGAGTCTTCATTTAAGAAAGCAAGGAAACATAAACTACATTGAAACCTGGTCTATGGTTGAAAGACTTAGGTATAGAGCCTCTCCTTATGCTCCATTTTTGAATATATTTTGATCTTAAGAAAAGAAAAAAAAAGTTTAGGAAGTTAGGTATTTAATGAAAATCCCAAAGTACTTCCAATATGTGGTTAAATAGATCCAGCCAGCTTGCAGTGGTGTTATTTTAACCACACCTCCTGAAAAATTATTGCCAAAATAAATCTGAAAACAATGAAGCCATAATAAACAAAAAGAAAAAAAATGTCCACAGCCATAAGTGAAGAGAAGGAAACCCTGCAAATACTACATAGTCTTCCACCCCAGAGACAGCAGAAAAAATGACTTCCAATCATCTGTCATGTTGAAAATTAAACTGTTGGTCATTATTCCCTTTTTACAGTCATTCAGATTTTCTGTGTGTATACACATTCTGTCTCTGGCTCAGTGATATGCTGACATAGAACATCAAAGAGAAGTGGACTCTGGACAGCTACAATAACAAAATTATTGTAATTCAAAAAATATCACAGAATCACAGAATGTTAGAGATTGGAAGGGACCTCGATGTTACGTTATAAGTCCTCAGCAGCAGGATTCATCACCATAAGTCACTATTTTTAATAACAGGAACTAATGAAAATAAGTAAACCAAATTAAGCTCTATCAAACTTCACTCTACTACCAGGTGCCTGCACAGCCTTGGCAAATCACAATCACAGGCCTGACTGTGTCCATCTGTCAAATGGACATACTGTATGACTAGATTGGTAGAAGAACCCTCTGTCTGCAGGCATATAAACAATTAAGCATAAACTTAACTATCAAGTTACAGTTTAAAAGCATTTAGCCCTAGTTGTCTTCAGCAACAAAATTATGCTAAAACTCTGATAGAAAGTCATAATATGCTGCAGCAGTTGGTTGATCCCAGGGGCTTACATAAGCTAGCTTTTGAGTAATTGGTGTGTTCAGAACAAGCCCAAACATCATCTGCACCGATGAGTCCTGAGTAGACCTGCTAACCCACAAACCAGTGTTAAAGAGCAGAGGCTTCACTGCTGCTATGTGTGGCTTAAACATGAGCTAGCTGAAATCTGGAAGATGTATGTCTGGATTTCTGTGGGGCTGTTCTTGTAAGTAAATTCCTTCAAGACCATGGTAGAAAGCTCACTGCGCTTAGACTTCACAGCTTCATCCTCTGCCAGTGTGGGATCTCTGCTCCATATTGCACTTTGCAATGGCGTACCCACAAACAGTTGTTTAAAGCCACAAGAAGTCTTTATGTAATCCGAGAGGTTGCTACATCCAGTTAGCGCCTTACAGCCACATTCAAGGACTTAACTGCTTTTAAAACATGGAAGAAGACCAACTTTGTTAGTCTACCCTCCCTCACACACAAAATGTAAAGTTATGTAATTTGGTGCGTTGTTTAAAGGTTTATCTAAATGAAATTATCTAAACAAAAATCCTCCAAATACTTTATGTCCATCTGCACGTTTCTCTCCATTCTTCTTGACCTTTATATCTCAGCAGATTCAGCCGAACTAGGAAAATGGAAAAAGACCATCCTCAAACAGAAAATATTCTTCCTGGTAAAGACATTATTATGGCTCACGTTTGCCATCATCACACATATTGGCTGCCTCTGCACTGCAAGTATCTCAATCAAATCACGATGCCACTCACACAGTAATATACCCCTCAAAATGACTTGGGCTAGGAAGACGTTGCTGGTACATTTCAAGTAATGTAAACAAAGTGCTTCCATTTGTTCTATAAAATGTCAGCTCAAACCTTGCTGAACTCTTTCCAGGTTCAGTCTTAAACTGTGTATGAAAGACAGCAATCAGTTCTGTAAACCTGAAAAGGCATTTTTGGCAATTACAGTATTTGAAAGGTAACAATACTCTCTTACCACTTTAGTAGCAAAATGAGTCATATAAAATGTGGCAAGTCTTTGTTGTTAAAAGGTGGTATGTGAAAATTCAAAATTATTTAACCTTTCATTCTAGTTTTTCTCATTTTGAAATTTAGCTGCATTTTATTTAGCAGGGAGAAAAACTAGCCAAGAATAAAATCTGGGTCACTTTTTATTTCCCAATTTGATAATCACCACCCTTCAAAAAAACTTTCCCATCTAGCCATCAAATGAAAAATATCAAGTATTCGCAAACTGTTGGCTTACTTCTCTGTCCTACTCACATTCTAAACAATTTTGTATGAGAAAAACATTTGAAAAATAAGTGAGAAACAAAAGCAAAACACCTTAACTGCTGGAATCAATAAAATGCTCTGAAGTCTTTAAATAAATGAATTACTCATTGCTTGGATATTTTAAACTAAATGGTCACGACAACAATTAACATGCAAGAAAGATCAAACCTGCAGTGGAAAGGATATGGAGAACAGGCTCAGATCTCTTAATCACATTTATGATCAACGTTTATGATGCCCTACTGCTCCACACAGCAGAGCTTCAGTGAATGCTCACAAGGACATGCACATTTCCTGCTTGCTTGCTCTTTCACTCTGTATCTTCTATCACAGAACCCAGTCCAATTAATCCCCTAATTTTTCGAGGTATTTTCTTTTTTTTTTTTCCTGAACAACTTTATCTAATAAAGGCATGATAATATCAGTGTGCATCCCTTTCCTGACATTTGTTCATTCCATTCCATTTCAACAAGGTCCAACAAAATAACCCTTTATATTCACTCCAGATCTGGAAAAATGGCTGAATAGACTCTTGTTGTTTTTGGCTGAATACATCATTAGCTGCTAGATGCCTTTTTCCTGCTAAAGGAAAGAGTTTCTCAAATGGATCAAGGTGGAAGGTTTATCCAAGATTAAAAGTGTAAAATTGAAAATGTAGCTTTGCATTGTTCACAGCTCAAGTTCCAAAAGACCCCAAAAAGTCAGAGTTGCTTAGGACTGTTACCAAAAACAAACAAACAAACAAACAAAACAAAAAAAAAAACACTTTTTAAGTAAGTTTGCTATTAAATCATTGTAGAGAGACCACAATTATTTAAAAAGGATTATTTATTAAACATTTTTCTTTACAAAGTACAATCAATGGTTTGCATTGAATTTTGAGTTTTGGTGTTTGCCTGTATGTACACAAAAGCTTATAACAGAAAATGTGTCTTGATTTTACACACGGGACACAATACTGAGTTACTTTCATATTTTGATTCCTACCAACATAAGCAGTTGATAATAACTTTCAGCTTATCTGCTGTTTTTTAAACTGAAGATGAAACAACAACATTTCCACAGAGTGTCAATATTAAGCAATGTACTCGATGATAACAAAATAGAAGTGAATAATCCTTTCTAGGGTTTCCACTGAGCATGAGTGGAACACGAAAATTTTCTGGCAGGTTACTGGACTATCCTTATGATCCTAAAAATCTTTTTTTGCAGTTACAAGATAAGAAGAATTGAGGAGCTAGGTAAGTTTAATAATACCCTATTAGCAGCAGTTGATAGTAAATGCAACATAACGTTTGTTTTGTCTGTCATACAATGACGTGTCCTAGCAGACACCATTGTATTGTTCTCTATTTGAACAAAAGTATCTGCATGTATTGTATGTCTTTGGAGAAACAAAACAAAAATAAAGAGACAAAAAGCCATTTATTGTCATGAGTGACTACTGCCATCAGCTAATATGAATGCATTGCTAAAATTAGTGAAGACAGGAAAATGCTGTAAGGTAAATATATACAGAGTTAAAATACATTTCTTATCCACTAGATAGTGATTTTGTGGCACTGTGGTTTTCAGAATATAACGTCTGTTGAGAGCTATGTAATTTTCAGTGCAAGCTAAAGCAAAAATACCTGCCCACTGTCATAAACATGACAAACAAATCTGGAATGTTCAAAGTAAGTTCGTCTTCCACTTCTCCACTCTTGAGGCACCTTTAAGACATGGCACTTACTGTAAACCATCTAAAAATCAAGAAAAGCAGACACAATAAGCCTGAATCTTCCATAAGAACTTTAAAATTCACTGCCAGAGTCACTTGCATACGTAAACGATGCCTGTGTAAGGCTTGCCAGCAAAGCATCTTTCCTGAGAACGGAGCTGGGACACTCTCTGTGTATCATAAGTGTGCATGCTCAGAGCTGTGATCACTGTCGTGGCTGTCATCATTCGCTAGTGAGTCCCCCGTGTGCTGGAGACCAGCCGCCCCAATGCCGGAGAGCTCAGAGGGGAGCAGAGTGCCCTTTTTCACATTCACCAGTTCCTTTTCCCGGGCCGCTGCACCTTGCTGGCCCCCTTTTACCCGCTTCCACTTCATCCGTCTGTTCTGGAACCAAACTTTTACCTTTGTGGAAGAAAGACAAAAGAAGAAAAGAGATGGAGTCACTGAAAGTTGAGAATGATATTCCTAGTACAGCACTGTTTGTTTGGTTAAAAGCACAGCAAGGGCTCCTTGAACAGCAAGGGATCGAGTTTGGGGTGGGATGTGAGCCCTGGGGATGTGAAGGTAATGACTGCAAAGGATGGAAAATAGTTGCAGCAAGAAGGCTGCACAGCCAGCTGCAGTATGCATCACTGCTGTCATGCACTCCCAAGGAAGACCTCAGAGCCCTTTAGAAAACACTGCAAAGTTAACATGCTCTTGAAAAATGCATTAATGCTACTCCACAGATACAGAAACAGAGACACAACTGTACCCACCAAGGGACTGGACAGAAGAACCCAGCAGTTGGGTAGCCCAGTGTGGTGACAGGGACCTATACAGCTTATTATAATGCTTTTCTGATTACACTTTAAAGGAAGCTAATTCCTTTGGAAAGGAACTTCCACTGGAAACTCTGCATTGCTTTCTGCCTGTTTGTTTCTGTGAACTGGTGGGTTTTGAGTGGAGCACTCTAAAAGCTCTTTTCCTTTTAACTTACTTAAGTGCCTGAAGGAGCATTTCTTTCAGTCAAAACTTGTGACTTCCTTGTCTATGTCACGAATGAATTTAAATGATCCTAGTTGGCTGATCATTAATTCTACTCCATTTATTCACATTTTCCAGACAAATAAACACCTACAAAACCTGATGGCAAAGCAGTTTTAAATCTGAATCAAAATCAGCAAATAATTTCAGATGTAAATGGAAAAGAAATTAATGGTATGAAAGATTAAAACTGTATCTGTATATCTGAAGTCACATTAAATCCCAAGATTTTACTCCAGCTGAAATTCATTTCCCATCCTCTCTGTATAGGAAAAAAAAAAAAAAAAAAAAAAAAAAANNNAAAAAAAAAAAGTAAACCTAAATTATTTGCACAGTTCTAAAGCACCAGCACTGCAAACCGCAAGAACTCTTTCAATAGCCAGAAGAAAAAAAATTAAAAGGATGTGCATAGCATCTGTCAAATATATTAGACCAGATTAAAGGCTGATTTCCAATCATCTTAAAATACTGTCACTGGAAACATTATTTGTGAATGAAGAGAAGATTGTTGGGTTTGATCCATTTAGAGTTAATGTTTCTAAAAATATCTCATGCATGTGTGTCTATGCAACTCTTAATATGAAGAAAAAAAAAAGAATATCGACAACATTTTCCTCAGGGGAAAAAAA
>VXAV01003002.1:108506-125061 GCA_013399715.1 Alectura lathami
AGCTGCTTCAAGAAGCATGTAAACAAAGTTGGCAGGAAGCATCTTTACTAATTTATACGAGCTAATTTAATAAAATTTGGAGGAACGAAAGAAACATAAAGTCAATATTCAGCTTTTCCTATAACTAATGAACATTCTTCTCATCAGTTGTTCTTTTCCAAACTATATTCAGATTTAACTCTTCTACTGCTTTCTGATTCTTACATAAATTATTTTCTGTAAGTGAAATTGTGCTAAACAGCTGTTACGCCAAAGTTCCCTCTGACCATCATTTGTAGAAAGAATATTAATTAGCAAAAGAAACCAAGTAGTTTAGAATGAATAACTTGAAGATAAGAACAAAGATTTGCCCCCATACTAACTAATCCCGTGTGCAAGGATGCGTGAGATTTACCTCCTAATACTCGATGATGAAGAGCAAGGAGGAATTATCAAGGACTGTAGTAGAGCGTGAGACAAGGCTCAGGAAAAGAAAGTCTGGAGTATTTTTAGATGAGTATCAGGCCAAAATTCCTGCAAGTGAGATTTATTACACCATGGAGTCTGTTTCCTGAGACAACTAATGAAGGCAAGGTATTTTTTGAGGTCCAAATGAGCATTTAATAAATTAGTACCACACTCGTGAAACATATACATGACCTGCTTTGTCATACTGAATTGAAAGAAATCAACCCACACTCAACCACTACTTTAGTCACCACTACTTCACTCCATCTGTCACTCATCAATAAAATAATATAAATATAGATTTCTCTTTCGGGGGTGGGAGTACCCCCCAGGTAACAGGATTGCTATAGGTAAATTATGTGCAACATTTTTGCAAGATTCCTTATTTTTCCACTTTTTTTATACTCATACTGTGTTTCCTGTCCTTCCAATTATCCTCAGGTCTGCATAGCTAAACAATAAAGTTCTTGTGATTAATTCTCAGCGGGGTTGTTCAGACACCATCCACTGTACCATTCGACCACCTTACACATTAATTTCCCCACAAATAAGGGCATCCTTAATGGACACTGCATCCTTAAAGGAACTGCAGCTCCTTTCCTTCTCGGACCAGAGAAAGCTTACCCTGGCACAGAGAGACACATGCAAAGGGAGGTGAAGAGAGGGTAGAGAAAAGTTGTTTTCTCTCCTCTGTGAAGGCTAGAAGTGAAGTGAGGAAGGTAGTGATGAAAGTCAGGATGATTACGACAAAAAAAGCTTCAGCTATGACAGTTTTGCACCATTTCCTGAAAAGGGGCAGACTCTTGATCCATTTTAATATCCTTATTAGTCTCCAGTTCAAGAAGTGTGTGTGAGGACATGTTTAACTCCCATTGAAGTCAATGGTTCCTAAGCATATGCTCAAATTTTTTTCACAAATCAGGACTTTAATCTGTTCCTTATGTACATTCAGGATTACAGAGAAGTCTTCTGTTTTTGAAGTTGCTGGAAACATCAGCTTGCTGATGTGAGGTGGGGGAAGGGAGCCAGACTCCATCACTTTCAGAAGTCTGCAACTTTCTTAATTTTTTTTTCTAATTTCGACCAGACAAGTATCTGTTTATCAATTTTTCAAAGTATTTTCATATACTGTCTATTAGATTCTAATGTGTGCTGCTGACACAATAGCCTTCTAGGATTTGCATTAAAGTCACAAATACTAAGGTTAGTGTCTCACTCCTCCCTCCCCCTCCCCCTTCTATAAGGTTGATAGAATTCCCACCAAAAATCAGAGAGATTTATACCTAGCACGGGGAAAGAAAAGTTGAGACAAAAGCTGTAAAACTGTCTCCATACTACACTGTAAATGCACCTCAGTTCTGGCATTTAGTGCTTTTGGCTATTTCAGACCTGGAACTGAATCCTCTTCACTGAGCTGAATGGTTGTGCCAAACTGTATGGTGATTTTTGCGACATGGAAAAAAGCCCACTGGAGACTAGCCGGAAAGCAGCCAATCTTGTGATCTGATCCTCATGTGAATTTATGCCTTCAGAGTTCAGATTTAATAACTTCTGTAATTTTACCATGCACTCTATTTGCCGATATTACACTGAAATACTCTAGGTATTGAAAATAACTGTAGAATTGCCAAGTCCAAGCATTCAAAAGCAACTCCCGTTGCAACTTCTGTACCAGCAATACTCCTGTACCTTCTCTTTTCTCTCTGTGCATACAGCTACCTTAACCTCCCCTGTTAAACTGTTTTAAAAACACATTTAGGAACAAAGCAGCACACTGTAACTAACTGCTGGTCCTGTAAAATCCAGTGGACTATCTCAGGTCCTCATTTCCTGTTATTTTAGATTTAATGCACAACACACACACACAACAAATACATATATGTGTCTATTTTATCAGTAAAATGGAATTTTAAAAATATTTTACCACTCTCAAAATTCTTCTTACAGGAAACTAGAGTGAAAAGATAAATTGCCAATGCTATTTAAAGAGTTTATAGGCCACTTCAAAATGAGACTTTACTTTCTTTGAAGCACGTTCCTTCTGGCACATGTAATTATTACCTAAAATCTTGGAATTAAAAACTGCATTTTAAGGAGATTAAACTCATATTTTGCACCTGGCCGGCTTTGTTTCCCCTTTTTATACAAGGCTCTGCTAATGCTAGGTACATCACTGGTACGAAATATTAGCCACAGGCATTGCCATGCCTAGTTCACAGTTGATTTCTGCTACAGACATTTACAGAATCTGCTCTGTGATGTGTGCCCTTACCAAGTTAATATTTCAGGAAGAAAAGAGGTAACACGAAGCATATTTTTTGTTTGTTTGTTTTGTCTCAGGCTTGTGCACTTTTCTTATACACCAAAAATGCACACAAGAGCCGTGACTGATGGTTTATCAAAGTAGTAAAACAATTGATGGTTTGGGGCCAAAGAGGCAATGACATGACAGAACTTTGCTTTGAGATGTTTATTTCATGAATGTGAGCTGTACCACAGAAAGAGTGTGATTAGACAGAGGAAGAACACAGTACAAAGAAAACATTTAAGCACATAATCTTAAACGGGACCAGAGAACAGAAGCACTGGCTGAGCTGGAGTTGGGTAAAGCTTTGTAGAGAGCTAACAGTTTAGCTCTAAGTGGATAAACTGACACCAGAAGGGAAGGGAATTTCAGAGGAGTATGATTAAAAGGTAGGATCATTTGATTGGTTTTAGTTTTGGTGGAACAGAGCAGGAGTTAAGAGAGCACCATGGCAGAAAAACAGAATGTGATTTCTTCGGAGTGTTGTCTGTGCTGTAAGTGTTGTCTGCAAATAACCTGAAAACACGTCAGAGAAAGAGAAGATTAGTAAAAACAACTTGCAAACTCGGGGGACAAAAAAAGATCCATAGCTCTTACCCTGTTCAGAACAAGAGGCAGCTCGTGGTTCCCTCATACATTGGGGAAAACAAGAATAATGTTGTTTTGCCCCTCTAAAAAAGCACTTTTCGATTGCCCCCAGGTCTGGTTTGTGAGCATTTTCTTCCCTATGTCAGTGCATTCTTGACCTAGAAGGAGAGGGAACGCTGCCCTCTGTCACAAAGAAAGTAGTCCTAACTGCACAAAGCTACCTCCTACGCTTTGTGGAGACTGGGGAAATAAGAGACATGAAATGAAATGGCAGTGAAGGTACAAACACAGGCTAGTGAGATCTCCTTTTTCTGTTTGTTGTGCAATAAACTACACACATTCCCTGGAACTTCTTCAGTCCAGCCTTTCCTGAAGTTGGAGAAAAGCACTTCCAGAGGTATTTAGGGATCACATACCCCCCAAAAAAAAATTCTGAACAAGTAGGGCTCCATGCAAATTCCTATGAATGCCTCAGATAAGAGCAGTATTTCTTGCATTTCTAGCTCTGTGTGGATTTCACCTCTGCCTTTTGCAGTAAGTCTGCTGATACATTAACAAGGTCCTTTTACTTAATAGGCCAGTAATAACATGCAGCCAGACTGCAATACACAGGTAGTATCAAGCTTTCCACTTATCTACATAATCAAGTAAACCATATGTTTCAAGGCTAACATAGATGCAGCTTCTAGTTTGTGCGTGTGTGAATTAAGACCACCAATTAGTTGTGGAAACATGCTTGAAAAACACAAAGCAAACCAGAGCCTCCATAAATAATAATTTTATGGTATCTACCCATATGTTGTGCAACTACAAACATATCTTAGCCACACACTATCGAGCCGAAGGAATCAACAACAGAGCAGAAACTGATATGCTTGTGCTGAAGTTTTTTTTTTAATATTATACTGTTAATTCTGACAATTACATACAGCAAACTAAGCTTTGACTGGGTTAGAGCACTGCTACACAGATATATATACATACATTATAAAGGACTCAGTCTAGTAAAACAGTGAGGAACTTATGCAGGAGGAAAGGAAATGAGAACTTTGAAGGAGTGGGTCATTCTGTAAGCTATAGTTCACAAAGCATGCTTCAAAATGGCTGGACACACTTAGCCACTGTACTTGAAACACACAGTTTCCATCCAAAAACAAAAGTGTTTATTTGAGTGTTATGTCTGGCAAAGCTCTCCCGATATGTTTTCAAATACAAAAATGTTAAATCCCTGATTATTTCTCATGTCACCAGACTGCAAACTCTATTGGCACCTTCTCTGCATGTCTAAATTTCAGTTTTGAACCAATGAAATAAAGATAGCTTTATAGGGTTCAAATACTGTTAGATTTCTTTATTAAAGCCCCATAAAGTTGTAACAAAGTGTAAAAAGCAAAGAGATCAGAACGAGTAGAGGAAAAAAAAATAGAATACAAAGCTAAACCAAACCTACAGGGAAGTTTGGCTGCATATTTCTTCATAATTTTAACCAATCCAAAATATTTATGCTCTTTTCTCCTGTATTTGTTCACATCACCTTTTTGTAATTTATAATTGAAATAGTTCAATTTACTATTTTTAATAACAATACATTATTTCATAAAAACAAATAGTGTAGACAGAATAGTCACTCACCTTATTGGACCAATAATAGGATTGATTAGAAAATTAAAACTGTTATAATAAAAGACAATGCTACAGATTCAAGCCACCTCATGGACAGCTGCAAATGAAGTCTCCTATCTTCATCTGACTCTGACCGCTGATCCATAACTGTTTGATCTTGCATTGCCTAACAGGCTAACATTACCTAACAGTACAGTTGTATTTAGCTGATCTCTGCAGTTCTTAAATTATTGTAGATTAACACCTAATGGAATTCTGGAAAAAAAGGTGGTATTTTTTGTCTTACAGTAAAGCCAGCATTCATTCTGAGAGGATACATGGAAGCTGATATACAGGCATACATTCAGTCAGAAACAAGTGCCTGTGAATAAAGAAAGAGAGTGGGAGGGAGAGAGCCGGGACTGAGACCATCAGCATGTGTTGTTCTAATGTCCTCAGGCACACAGAAAGCTTCACGCACGGCTGCTGCTTGAAGTCATTTTGGTACTCCCAAACCAAGAATATAGGGAAAAAAAATAAAAAAAAAAAAGGGGAGGGGGGGGGAGAGGAAAAGAGTTTTCACTAGTACGTCACTTTTATGTGAATCACAGTTAGTAATCTCAAAGTGCAAAGGGCTTGCAATATTGTTGGTTCTCCCTAAGTTCTATGATCGCCTTGCAGACTGGTACTAGATTTTAAAGTCCAGTTCAAAAAATATCAGTTTGAAAGGAGTGAATATGCCTTAGCCCGCATTAGACTGCTCTTTTCTTCTGACAGAAAATACTGTACGCCATTGTAAGCACAAAGCTTTACATCGCATCTTCAAGTTGATGTCTCTGCAGCCACACGGGCTTCCATTCACACCATTTTTACCAGCTTAGCATACCAAAGGCTCACAAAATATGCCATCATATAGTTTATCAAAGCATTTGACTTCAGTTCTTTTTTCTTCATTAAAACAGCTGACATTTTTGTGAATTAGGATACATTTAGTCACTGTTCCTACCATTCTTTTTATGGTAAAATCACATTTTAACAAGTAGGTTTTGCTTGTCCACAAGCAATAAGATGGGGCCTATAGCATTTCCAAAGAAAATGAAAGCTTTGAAAAGCAACTGAGATACCCACATGCCCAACGAGCCTCACTCACCCTGCAGAATCCCCTCCCCCTTCCAAAGAAGCCCCTGCACACACTACCAATACATTGCACTCTTCTAGGATATGGCATTTTTTTCGCTTGGCAGGTAGAAAACCCTGTGGTTCTCTCCACTCCTTTCACAGCTATACTGTCAGTTCACATATGTCCAACAGATTTTTAGTATCTATTTTTAGAAGGGACAAAGTAGGAAAGTTTTTTTTTTTCCTGTTTGGTAAATTTCAGTGACTGATGCGCCCGATTCAAGAGAATGTGTAAACATCCACTCAACTTCAGCTGTGTTCGTATCAAAGTAATGCAACTACACTTGATGTGAAGCCCTGGTTCCAGTCAGGAGTTAGCTTCCACTTCAGCACACCCAGGATTTCATTCATCTCCTAACATCCAAAGCTAAATGCATACTGGCATCATTGTAGGACCACGGTCAAAGAATTAAAACTCACAGTGGTGACAAAGGACCCTAAAGGGCATCTAACACACTTTAAGTAAGGCAGCATTTGTTCGGGCTCGCTTGCTAAAAATAAAAAATAGCTATTAGAGATCTAAGAGAATGCAGAAGGAAGAAGTACTTTTAAAAGCTTGCAGTAATCTGTTTCAGTTTTAGTTTTTCATATCCTATTTGCTATAAAATAATGTTAAATCAACCAATTTTTCTCTAGTCCAAGAAGCAACTTTATAAAAACAAACGGGAGAGAAAGAGAGAGAAAGAGAAAGAAAGGAAGAAAGGAAGAAAGGAAGAAAGAAAGAAAGAAAGAAAGAAAGAAAGAAAGGAAGAAAAAAGAGAGGAAGAGAGGAAGAAAGGAAGAAAGGAAGAAAGGAAGAAAGGAAGAAAGAAAGAAAGGAAGAAAAAAGAGAGGAAGAGAGGAAGAGAGGAAGAAAGGAAGAAAGGAAGAAAGGAAGAAAGGAAGAAAGGAAGAAAGGAAGAAAGGAAGAAAGGAAGAAAGGAAGAAAGATTACTTGGCTTCCAGTTAGGGTTTCATAATCCACTGGATTTTATTGGTTTAGCAAAACTATGCTTTTCCATCATACATGAAAGGTTTGCCTCGCTCCTTTGAGACTTGTTTCTTCTGCTGTTTGGTCAATTATTTTGTTTCATTTGTTGAAAAGAAAGATAAAAGGAAACATAGGTTCAAGAACAAAATAACTTATTTTTCAAATGAATGTTAAGTTTTCATGTATGTTTTCATCTGTTCGTGTATTTTAATGGTCCTTTGTTCTACTACTGCAAGGCTTGTTGAGCACAGGTAATTTTCAGTGCGAAGTTCAGGCTGCTGTTTTTCTAGGTCATGACCAAGAAGCTCTAGTGATTTCAGACAGTATAGTATTGAATGATTACATCCACCATTAAACAACAAAATAGCCAGTTTCCAAATGTGATTTCTGATTTTTCTTTTGATTTACAAGTGCATGCCTATTTAGCAATATGCATGATTCCAGTCAAGTACCCTACTCCTAAAAGTAATTGTAAAAATCAGGATTGTGTAAGGAAAATAGACTTATGTTACTTTCTCCTGTAGGTCCAAGATCTCAAAATGAAGGACATCCTTCCTAATCTACAATGAATATTGCACATATAATATCATTTAACATTAGCAGAATTTTGACAGTCTAAATTGTCTGTTTACAATGTTTACAAGAACACTTTAGAAGAAGATCCTCATGTATAACAGAAAACTCTCTACTGCTTTATCTCGTTAAATAAATCATTTTTTCTACTTCGCATCACTCAGTGAATGCTAGGATATAACAACACAACTCCGTATTAGTGATATTACACATTACATATATTTAATAGCAGAGACAGAACAACCTCACTGTGATTTAACTTTTTATCTATTGAAATATTATTTTAAATGGATATGGGCTTGGTAACCTTCTCACAGGACATCAATTTTTAATATATATTAATAAATTATAAGGACAGGACACGGTTTTCCACCCCACTAGAAAACTGGGACCCATGGCAGCATTTTTTTTTTAATGAACATTCTTTCGCCGGTGCTCACTGCTGTCCATGAAAGCACGCACAACACAGCATATCACAATAAGCAGAAGCACAAGCATGGCTAACTGGTCTGTCTTCTTTGCCCACGCTAAGCTACATTCCCAGTAAGAACACACATCTTAAAATGTGGCCCTACCAAAAATCAGTGGGAGTTTTGTCATCAATTTCTTCCAGGTGAAATTTCACTGGGCACATATGTTTGTAAATCAAATCAAATACTTTAGATACATACAAGCATGGGCTGTGTGTATGCGGCACAATCTCATCTGGCTATTTTTGAACTCAGTCTTCCATCAAATACAATAGAAAGGCAGCCATGGAGTCATCAGAGACCCCAGCCACAAACACCAGAGGTCAAATGACTTCTTTCTGTGCTGGTAAAGGTGATGCCAATGCCTGATGAATAACGGGCAGAAGCTTTCTGTGAGGTGGCTGTGCCCCGTGTCACTCGTAGCTGTACCCTGCNCATGTATAACAGAAAACTCTCTACTGCTTTATCTCGTTAAATAAATCATTTTTTCTACTTCGCATCACTCAGTGAATGCTAGGATATAACAACACAACTCCGTATTAGTGATATTACACATTACATATATTTAATAGCAGAGACAGAACAACCTCACTGTGATTTAACTTTTTATCTATTGAAATATTATTTTAAATGGATATGGGCTTGGTAACCTTCTCACAGGACATCAATTTTTAATATATATTAATAAATTATAAGGACAGGACACGGTTTTCCACCCCACTAGAAAACTGGGACCCATGGCAGCATTTTTTTTTTAATGAACATTCTTTCGCCGGTGCTCACTGCTGTCCATGAAAGCACGCACAACACAGCATATCACAATAAGCAGAAGCACAAGCATGGCTAACTGGTCTGTCTTCTTTGCCCACGCTAAGCTACATTCCCAGTAAGAACACACATCTTAAAATGTGGCCCTACCAAAAATCAGTGGGAGTTTTGTCATCAATTTCTTCCAGGTGAAATTTCACTGGGCACATATGTTTGTAAATCAAATCAAATACTTTAGATACATACAAGCATGGGCTGTGTGTATGCGGCACAATCTCATCTGGCTATTTTTGAACTCAGTCTTCCATCAAATACAATAGAAAGGCAGCCATGGAGTCATCAGAGACCCCAGCCACAAACACCAGAGGTCAAATGACTTCTTTCTGTGCTGGTAAAGGTGATGCCAATGCCTGATGAATAACGGGCAGAAGCTTTCTGTGAGGTGGCTGTGCCCCGTGTCACTCGTAGCTGTACCCTGCCACCAGCAACACTTGAGAAATGGTGATGCAGATCTGAAAGTCTTTAAAGTCTCCTAAAAAAGTGCACACATGCTCGCACAAAGTTTTTCATTTAATAAAAGCTTACAGTACTTTGCAAATGGAAGGAAAGCACTGGCACTGCCATTGTGGAACTGGGGAAACAACATAAAAGAATAGGGTACAGGCTCGAGACAGATCCTAAGGCTGGTTCGGTGCCCAGCTGTGCACTGATGTAATGAAGTAGCCTCAAGCACTGTTTATCAAACTTCTCTAACACCACGCTATTTTAGTTACAAACCTTATTAGCGACATATGCAACTATTTATATTTTAAAAATATGACTTTCCTTTCACGTCCTTTCAAGTTGCATTCTTAAGTGTATTAGAACAAGAACACAAAATAACATGGAAGAAAAATGATTGAACCCAACTACATCAAAACTGCATTTTTCTGATGGATTTATACTTCACCACTCTAGCAGATGAAACCAGATTTATTTTGCTTCCCTTCCGGAGACTAGCGAAACTGCTTGGATAGAATACATTCTTTTACTGCAAGAAACATGCTACAGCGACCATTGTACTGTCATGTAACATTGTATTTGCTGAAAGCAGTAATCTTATGAGCAATATCAGGATATTAGCTNTCCACCCCACTAGAAAACTGGGACCCATGGCAGCATTTTTTTTTTAATGAACATTCTTTCGCCGGTGCTCACTGCTGTCCATGAAAGCACGCACAACACAGCATATCACAATAAGCAGAAGCACAAGCATGGCTAACTGGTCTGTCTTCTTTGCCCACGCTAAGCTACATTCCCAGTAAGAACACACATCTTAAAATGTGGCCCTACCAAAAATCAGTGGGAGTTTTGTCATCAATTTCTTCCAGGTGAAATTTCACTGGGCACATATGTTTGTAAATCAAATCAAATACTTTAGATACATACAAGCATGGGCTGTGTGTATGCGGCACAATCTCATCTGGCTATTTTTGAACTCAGTCTTCCATCAAATACAATAGAAAGGCAGCCATGGAGTCATCAGAGACCCCAGCCACAAACACCAGAGGTCAAATGACTTCTTTCTGTGCTGGTAAAGGTGATGCCAATGCCTGATGAATAACGGGCAGAAGCTTTCTGTGAGGTGGCTGTGCCCCGTGTCACTCGTAGCTGTACCCTGCCACCAGCAACACTTGAGAAATGGTGATGCAGATCTGAAAGTCTTTAAAGTCTCCTAAAAAAGTGCACACATGCTCGCACAAAGTTTTTCATTTAATAAAAGCTTACAGTACTTTGCAAATGGAAGGAAAGCACTGGCACTGCCATTGTGGAACTGGGGAAACAACATAAAAGAATAGGGTACAGGCTCGAGACAGATCCTAAGGCTGGTTCGGTGCCCAGCTGTGCACTGATGTAATGAAGTAGCCTCAAGCACTGTTTATCAAACTTCTCTAACACCACGCTATTTTAGTTACAAACCTTATTAGCGACATATGCAACTATTTATATTTTAAAAATATGACTTTCCTTTCACGTCCTTTCAAGTTGCATTCTTAAGTGTATTAGAACAAGAACACAAAATAACATGGAAGAAAAATGATTGAACCCAACTACATCAAAACTGCATTTTTCTGATGGATTTATACTTCACCACTCTAGCAGATGAAACCAGATTTATTTTGCTTCCCTTCCGGAGACTAGCGAAACTGCTTGGATAGAATACATTCTTTTACTGCAAGAAACATGCTACAGCGACCATTGTACTGTCATGTAACATTGTATTTGCTGAAAGCAGTAATCTTAAGAGCAATATCAGGATATTAGCTGACAGCAGCAAAGATAACGTCGCCTTCCCTTAAATTTCAAGACACAGAACCCAGTCCTACTCTTAAGAACTTCAAAGGTACAGCAGCATTATCGGGTCACCGTATCACTAAAGAATGAATATTAATGGCAAACTACATGCAGATTAACAGGCTCAATTAAAAACCACTTATTAAATAGACAGTACATCTGAAAAGGGCAATAAGCCTGAGAAGGAAAAAAAAAAAAAAAAACATGCTTTGCTTGTATGTGCTACAGCTGAGGNAAAAACAGGAGTCCAGAATCTGATTACTTACTGTGCAAAATACTGGAGAAACTATGCTAAATATGTTAGGCTAAGTTTTGCCCTAGGGTGCTAAAACCAATGAAATTAAAATTCACTTTAGTATATATATTGCTGGATTGGCAATGCTCAAACTATCATCATATTCTATCAGTCAATATCTGCAAGAATTATAAAGCATTGTTCTCTCCCTACCATACAACAATAGTTTTAAAATGCTAAAGGGTAACTACAGTCATGATTTCTTGAAGAAGTTCTAGTGAAATTTTCAGTTCTCCAAATGTTGCCAGACAGTTCGGATTTTAATTCACATATGTCTGTATCTCTTTCTGCATTTGGTTCTAGCACCACGTTTCTTATCCATCCAGACCTCTGTGTGACTCTGCTTTGAAGACTGAGATCCTTGATAGTACTTATAGAAGTTACATTTCTGTGCCAAAGATTCAAAACAGAGTAACAGAATTAATCTCCAATGGCTTAAAAAACCTTCAGTGCTTAAGTAGTTGCACTGAAGTCAACAGACCTTCTCACAAAAAAACATTTGTGCTCCAGAGAACAATTAGAGACCTCGATGTTTCTAAAGGCGGGGGGAGTGTAAATCCTACTGAATAATATATGTAAACAGACAGAAATACGTAATTAGAGGCCATGCTTATTTCCGTCCACTCAAAATTACTTTTATGGGAAAAGGTTTATCCAAATGCATCAGTAAAACAGTGCTGGGAAGTTTTACAGTTCTGGAAAAGATAGATCATATTTCTTGAGAGCAACACAAACATATAGCAACTTCTCACCAGTTAAATGATCCACCACGTACCCCACTAGGGCAGCCTGTTTGCTAAGCAATCAGCCTGATTAGGTTTGTCCTAAAAATATTACTATTATTCACCAAATCTGGAACTTGCTTCATTTATGATATCTACAGGGGTTTTTTTGTTGTTGTTATTTTCCTTTATAATGGTAAGCGATGCTTTGATAATGGATACCAAACAAATTAACTCTTTCCAGAAAAACTATGCTTTATTATGTATTTTTCCTGCTTCCATTTACAGCCATGCTGAAAAGTACAGACACATTGATGAATCAGTTACACAGTTCTTTTTGACTACAAGTGTGCAGCTCATTTTTCTTACTGATGTGTTTCAGAAACCAATCAGACATCCTCAAAACCAATGATTTCACAGTATTTATAACCATTTATCAAAATGACCTGCTTTTTAGAGACCCTTTCAAACAAGTACATTTGATTTATGATATTTAGATATATTTAAAATAAATTCTCTGGAGATGTAACTTTTACTGCATGCATGCTGAGAATAGGTAAGTTATAAAAGATGTTAAAACACTGGAGAAAAAGAGTATTGTTTTCTTTTCATGCGATTTCTCAATTAACAAAACCCAGCAGAACAGCTATTGAAACACTGGATTCTCTAAATGTTTCTGTAGGTTTAACAGCAGTGTTTCTATATGATACTATTGTAAATACAGTCAAAATATGAATAGCTGTTATTATCTGCTAGCTGCCTCATGGTGTGTTTAACTGCATTAGACTTTAACTCACTGAAATCAAATTTGCTTTTAACATATATTTATCTATAGCAATTACATTTTTGAATAGTTGCAGTGCTTAGAACTCCTTCAACAGTACTCATCCTCCCTGTAACCTCTGCAGCTTAGTAGTGAATTTTAGGCTTCCTTAAGACTACCACATTCACTTTCATTTTGTACTTCACCGTAAACCTAGATTACATTTCTATATAAGCTCTTCTCCTGAGTGAGGTTTTAGGAAAACTTGAACTGCAGTAAGCCAACTGACACAACTGCCGTAGTAACTTTGCATATAATGTTTTCTGTATCTTCTGAGAATCAAAATCTAACCCTTTAAAAAAATAAATAAATAAAATAAAATGGCCTTAAATTCACAATCAACTAATGAGAAGCGGAGATATTAAAAAAAAAAAATCCAAAATATTCCATACAGAACAACTCATACCACAAAGCAAGAAAGCACTCCAAGAATATGTTTTTTATACACTCAACGTGGTTTTCATCCGCACCTCATTAGCACACAGATAATCCTGACCATTAGTGTGCTCTAAAATAAGTGAACTTATTTGCAGACTACCCTCAGATTTACTATTGTCCCTTTCCTCCTACATCCTTGCCATGAGCAGAGCTGAGCTACGAAGGCAAGGTTGCAGACAACATTGTTCACTGCTAAACACTAGCGCCTACAGATCCGTGTGCATCCCTCCCCAGCTCGCCTGCACATTTACTGACCCACTGCCGGGCCTACGCAGGTTGAAAGGAATGTCCTGAGATAATGAGAGCAACTGCAAAACACGGAGACACTGACAGCTGTAGCATGTACAAGTCAATGGCTAAGCAAGCAACACTTCCCGGACCTTTGTAACAAGAACAGTTGGCAATTTCACCCTGTTCTGTAGCAGCCTATTCAACATCTTCAAAGGGTACTTCCCAAACTGCTTAAAACCTGGGTTAGGGCAGAAGAGAACTGTAAGTCAGACAGCTTATAAAAAAGTTCTGTGAAAGCACATTTCACCTGGCTTTCTGGATCCCAAACAAAAGTGTAACAAAGCATAGCGGAAACAGTGTCTCTGTCCTTCCATTCCTCTGCAATATGTGAATTTCAGGGAGAAGGAGCAAGCACAGGAACTAACACACGGCCCACTGTCCAAAATTCTGCCTGCTCTCTGTACTTTTTTCTTCAAGAGTTACTCTCCCGCCATCATAACAAATAAGCAAAACCGTACATTTCTGCTAAAGAAGATTCTTCTTTGGAGCATCTATATGGCTACGTAATGATTACTAGTTTGGGACATAAATTATACCAGCAACATTCATGTTTCGCTTTAACTATCCATAAACTCAGTTTCATGAATCAACGCTCCTGATCTTAAACACTGAGGAATGAAAGCAGCGTAGTGCAAGAGAGGGGTAGCCTAAGGTTAAATCAGTTCTGAAATATAGGAACAGATTTGTTGCTGAAGAAAACACTAAACATTCTGTGGCTTTAAGTGATATGACTGAGAAGAAGAAATATATCTGTAAATAAGCAGGAGCATTAATAATTGTCCTAGAATGCTGGCACTGAAACTTAAACAGTCTCTCTTCACTTCTTAGTTATTTACTATTAGGATTTTATACAAATGCCTATTGAAGGAGTTCAAAGTGTTACGAATCTGTCTCCAAAAACTGGGGAGGCGGTGGAAGAATTTCTTTTTAAAAATGGCATTTTGATTGATAAGTAGATTAATGAGAAATAAAATGGGTGATTTTTAATCAAATAAGGGGCATTTATGGATTACAAAGATAGAAAGGCAGTGACTAAAAATAGTTCTTGCTGCCATACATTAGGACAACATTGAGTAGCATCAGAGTTCAGGATTAATAAAGGGGTGGGGTTAAATGTTCGGTCCATTATTCAGGCTTTTCCTGAAAAAATGAGGACACTACACTACCCAGCTGCTGTCAAAAGTTACCTAGGTTCAAGAGATTCCTAATTGTGTGAATGGAAAGAACACTTTTTTTCTTACGGTAGGGGAGGAGGCAATATTTACCTGCCTTGGTCTTCAGAAAGTCTTAGAAAGTGAGGTTTGGAGCACAATGCCATCAATGTAAGTACAATCACGACCTGAGGCTCCCACTCTTGTCCACTAAATCCAACGGAAGGCTCCAGTCACTTCAGGATAAGGTCTGTGACAATCCCCACTGTTTTTTTCTTTGTTTTGTTTCTTTTTTTTTTCTTAGTTTGCATTGCAAAATTAAATAAACAGAAAGAAAGACAGATACTTCCCTGACAGTGAAAGGGACCCACTTCCTCTTTTCCGTTCAGCTTTAAATATGCTGACAAATACAATAAATCCTTACACTAACAGGCATCCAATTATTTTTCAGTAGTAATGAGGACTTGAATCTTAGCATTCCTCATACACCTCTCAAAATCTGAGAATTCATTTTATTTCGTAACATGTAAGGAAGATGCAACTATAGATTTCGGCATCAGTGTCTGACAAAGTACAGCTTTTAATCTTGGAAGAGTTACAGCTACACAAGATAAAACCCAGTTAAGCCCATCCTAAATTACTGATAAAAAACATTTATTAGTGTTACAATACATCCTCCAGGGTTATTTTCCTAAGTAGTTTCTATTGCTTACCACTTTACCAAACTCACAGCATTTGGAGTGAAAGAGGTCATGGTTTCAGTTGCGAACTCCATAGCTATGTGGAAAAGCCTTTCACTTTCTCTTCCTTGATAACAAACGAATCACTACACCCGCTCTGGAGTTCTCAGAGTGTTGAGTCCTGTCCTTTCCAAGTGCCCACTGTCGGCCTCGGTGTATCTCTCTCTGACGGCACTTCGGTTTGTGCATGCCGTGACCAAGTGCCACCAGTTGCATCGCCTGCACCGAGCGCCTTCGGTCAGACCTGACTTTGACAGGCTCTGACGGTTTAAAGCAGAGATTGTATCAAGGATTTTGCACGCTCAGAGATGCCGAATCACCCCCCTGGAATGACTGCGGGTCTCTACGTTTTTCTGCTTTTAAGCAAGAGTTGCAGTGTTTTGAAAAGTCAGACAGCTCTTTCCTTCCCTCCGCCCCCGGCACCAGCAGATCGAAGTGAAGCAGCTTTCTAAAGCTCCAATTCACCCTTTTGGCTTACGGACCCCAGCTTTTGCCCCTTCCACGCACATTTAGTTTAGTTCAGCAGGATTTCGTTGCACGCGCAGCCAGATCCTACAGGGTGCAAAGGCACGGACCCGTCCCTCGGAGCCCCACTCTCCAAGCTCCCCAGCGCCGCGCCGCCGCCGGCAGCCCCGCGGGGAAGGGCGGGGGCACCGAGCGGGCCCTGTCCGCAGTTTTGGGGCAGAGGTGGCGAATCGGCAGGGGGAGGGGGACGCCGGGCCAGATGCTAAAATCCTCACCGAAACTACAAACAGTTCTCGCCCTGTATGCTGGAAACTCTCCCTCCGCCACGGCCACCTTCACTTCATGCTCTATCACGTGCTGGATTTTTCCTTTTTATTTCTCCCCCCCCACCCCC
>VXAV01003002.1:156350-167168 GCA_013399715.1 Alectura lathami
CTATTTCCCAGAATTTATGTATTTGTTTTCTCATAATAAAGGAAGTTTCTTGCTTCTGGTTGTGAAGATAGCCTTGACAATGTAAACCAACACACTTTCATCTTGTTGAGCCCTCATCCTTACCAGCTAAAACAATAGCATCAAGCAAAGCTAACTTCCCCCATCCATCTTAGCAGAGTGTCAGCCTTGAAGCATAAACATGCACACTTAAGTATCAACGCTGTTAACCAATTCACTGCTTATCATCAGATGAGAAATAGTTCATCAGCACAATTAGTGGCTGATGTTTGTGATGTTCATGCCATACTACACTTGAAAATTTTGAATATGATCATATATCCAAAATGAATACATTGAAATGTTAATATAAAAATGGAGAGCAATCTACAAAGTTTAAGATCTGTTTTTCTAAAATAAGTATCTGCATAACGTTGCATACTTAAGATTTGGCATGCTTTTTTAACACCTTCTTCTTCTGCATATCCAAAAGTCTCCAAGCAGTGACTCCTAAGTTTTCTTAGCTACTCCCTACCTCTAACTCTGGCAGTCCATGGCCAATTCTTGACTGCCAGCTTTCTACGCCATGACAAAAATGACACTACACATACATGTTTAACCTCTTCGAGTGGAGTATTCAAAATTGACCTGAAAGGAATACTCATTTATCCTGAAATGATTAAAAAAAAAAAAGTCAGAAATTCTAAAAACCACGCCAACACCATCCTCACAGTATTTCAAGGATGAGGGAGGAGACAATGAGACCACAAGAAATCTGCCCCTTCTTCTTAAATGCTCCAGACAAAAATAAATAATGCTCAGTTATTTTACATCAGATTTTCTCTTGAGAAAACAAACCACTTTACTTTAATGTGCCCATTTTACAGCTGAAGAAACTGAGGCATTAGGCTGAAAAGGTCATCCAGCAGGAGAGCAACAGAAGAGACTGCAAAGAATGCAGAATCCCAAGACATCTCCCTGTTTATTAATTCACTCTACCTCTGCTCAGGCAGAGTCTTGAGTGTTCATTGTAAACTGTTAACCTCTGATAAAAGAGGCTAAACGGCCCTGCAGCCTCCTTACCTTGAATCTCTGAATTATAACATGAACGCAGAGCCACAGCATCAAACACAAAAGCCAAATCTTGCTACCAGAAAGCGAACAATATGTGTCCTTTGCCACACTGCCAGCCTGACAGAGGACAAGACTGGTGGAGGAAACCAGCCTCTATTATGAAAATACTTCACGAGGTCCTGAAACAATGGAAGTGAACCTTAACAGGAACCAAAAGTATATCCCTGATTCCTCTCTCTGTATTGTTCAGTGCACTTTGATTTGGATCAGGAGCAAATTTATCTAACTAATACACACTGCATCTATCTGGTTTCGGGAAGTCTATCTGTGTATCCCACTAGTCATTTTCCTTCTTGCATGCACTCGTTTTCTGAACATAAGTTTATTAGCAGATTTTCTCAAACCTTTTTTCTGCCTACATCTTGCTGCCTCTGCATCCTCTTGAAGACACCTCAGATCAAGGTTTTTACTCTGAAAATACAGTTAAGCATGCAATAATTTTTAAAACTGCTATGGTATGAGGAAGTGGGGTCTGACTTTCACATAAGGACAGCAAAAAACACCTGGAGTGGGTATTTTTCAGAAAGAAAATGTATTTATATTGAACATTACCTGACCTGAAATTCATTCAACAGTCATCAAGATAGCATTTAAAGTCCGTGTGGCTTTACATGATAAGAAGCTTTAAAAACAGATTTCAGGAACTGTAATAACTTTTGCTGTAATGATTTAGCTATTGTACAAGAATCTATCCAGTTTTTATTTAGAAGCCGCTTTTTGTTTTCAATGCAGTTAACAAAGATACAGCTAAGTACTACATGTGTTGCACGATTATTCTGTTCCTGCATTTCTGTTTAGCTATGTAGAGCAGAAGCTGCAGTCTGTGCAAAGAGCACGAACGAAGGCAGGAGAAAAAGACACCAGACTGGCAGCGATCCCAAGCTGCTCACACATTGATGTTCAGGACAGCACATGTGGGTGCCACATGAGCAGGTGAAACTGTGATCCTACACGTGTGGAAGGGAGAATAGCAATTAAACAATCAGATGTGCTAAGTGTATCACGCTGGGACACGGCTACACTTCAGATGGGTTGTGAGGTTTGAAACCTAAGGCGATAACTCAGAAAGCAGCCAAGTTACAGCTGTGATCGTAAGGATTTCCGCGCCGTCCCTGGAGCGCCATGGTGCCCGTTGTGTCCTGACACACTCCCCAGCAGTTTCACAGCCGAAGGCGAGCCTTCGGCATCCTTCAGCTGCTACGAAGCTAACATAACACTTCGCTCTGGATGCGTTCCAAGGCACCTCTTCTGCAGGCCCTTACGGACTGCAGTCCTCCCCAGCGAGGCTCCCCGCCACCGCCCGCTGCCGCGGACGGTGACTGGCCCCTTGGAACGCGGCGAGCCCGGCAGGAGGGGCCGCGGCCGGGGCTTGGGCNCCTCTGCCGGGCCGGCGCTGCGGTGCCCCCGCCGCGGCAGTGCTGGCCGGAGGGGCTGGCGGCCGGAGGGGTAACAGGGAGCTCGGGCGAGCAGTTATTTCCTTCAGATTTTAATCGTGGCTGCAAAAAGGGTAGTGAAAGGGATTGCAATAAACCACGAGGAGTAAAAATCTGCTCTTTGTTAAACAGCCGTCGAAAACTTTCATTCCACCACAGTGTGGCCTTCTACATCGTGTTTTGTCCTTTCCTCTCCATTTGGGCTGATAATATTTGCCTAGAAGTTTTTTGTTTGTTTGTTTGCTTGTTTTGTTTAATTAGAATGCAATAACGACATTAACAGTGCTTATTATCATTGTTTCTTTTGATGTAGAGTCTGTGCTATCTGGAGAACATGGGTTTAGGCTTTGCACTGCCACTGAACTATTAACCTAAACTGAATGGACACGCTACAGCAAATAGCCATACATTTGTTCAGCTGGTTCTGGCCCTTTTTAAAGCAAGACGCGGGGAAGTTTCTCAAGAAGAGATACAACAGAGGGTCACAGAGGGCACCTGCCCCTCCGCTCCCAGCCCTGACCTGAGGAGCACCACGGGGCCCCGTTGTTTCTCTTTTCTGACACTGCACGCTCACAGGGTGTTCAGCACCACAGCCCTGACATCTTGCATCGCCTCTGAGAACTGCAGTCACACCAGCAATAAATGCCCTTCGGTGAATATTTCACTCCACAGTCTGCTGCTGAATACAAAGCAGCTCTGAGCTTTGTCTCTCGTGATAGAAACCTCGCATAGCGTGAGCCTGAGTTATTCACAGACTGCCTGCCTTTTCTTAACCATGTGTAGAATTGCCTACCAGGAATCCCAATGTGTTTTATATGTTATTAATAAAGTTAACATTTCTATTAAATACTGCTCCCTTCTGGGATTCTCACCCAACCTTGAGCACAATAATCAAGAAGAAACTTTCTGTCACATTATTAAATGTTCAATTGCAACAGTGTAGAAGACTCTGGTAGCACAATGCCATGCTGGCATATTTCCAATATGGGAAATTTTTTCCATAGTTGTTATTTTTTTCAAGTCAATTTATTGCAAAACAGTTGCTTTCTGTAATATCACAGATTTACCCAGAGTTTACAATGCAATCATTGCTCCTTGCTATTGGAAATGATTTATTTAGCCAGTTTTGGCCTTCATTCCAAAAGGCTGAATGCCAAATCATTACAGTGTATCTGGTGTTCTGTTGTCAGAAAATATGATCTAGCATTAAGATACTACTCAGAGACTCTAAAAGCCAGAGAAAATAATTGTGGTAAATCCAAACCTCATAAATACTTTATAAAGTTGTTTTTAATGTCTGTCCTTATGTGTGACAAAAAAGTACCAGTTTACATGCAATGAGAATACATGAGTTTGGAGGCTTCATTTCCTATATCGTCTAAGTTTTAAAACAATATTAAAGTCTATCTCATATAGATGCAAAAGTCAGGCAGCTGTTGTCACATTATATTTTCTGGTACTACTGCATTTTAATAAGCCAAAAGACAGCAAACTACTTTTCTAGACTTAACTCCAAATGATGTATTTTCTTTTCATTATTTTTTTAAGAGGGTATTGAGAGGCTAAGAGCCATATATATGGATCTCAAGCTGAGGCCACAACCATGCAAGCACATACACACAGGCAGTGCTCAAGGCAGTTAAAGAAAAGCACATGCCAAAGACTTAGGAGCAGCTGGCCCCAAATTTTGGCCCCAACACGCCATGTGAAATTGAACATATGTGTGGACTAGGTTTGACTCCCTTCAGATGCCTCTGGAACACAGTAATATCTCACTGGGTAAGAAATCTGTTCTGTCTTCCAAACTCGCTATGCCAATAACTTATTATTTCTCCACCAAAAAATCCAGAACAATTGTCTTGTGTAGTGCATTACTGTGACAGATCACAGTGATTGCCAGGAGCTTGGAGATGGCAGTATATCTGGATATTAAATCGAGTCTGTCTAGAGGCATGGGAAGCATGGGGGAGCAACAGGCAGAATAATAAACTCAAGCAAAGATCATGTCCAGATCTTGCTCTGTAAATATTCCACTTACTTTTGGAGCACCAGAAATCTATCATTTATTTTTAAAGGTTATAAAGTTACATTACCCACAAGAGAAATAGGGGCCAGGGAAGTTGCTACCTCACATCATATTGCATACAAATTCAGAAGCAAGTAACTAATGCAATATGGAGAGGTGCTTTCTGCAAAAAGGAAACCACAGGGTCCAGGAGGGAACATTGGGTTGAGAAAGAGGGCTGAGCTTGGAGGTAGCACTCAGCCTGATCTCACTCAGTTGACACTGAACAGTTAAACCATGGCTGTACTCCAAAGGAGGACAGAACTTATTTAATCACACTCACGCATCACTGGTGGAAGAAATAGAAGGCAGTGAAAACCCACTAAGCTCTGATGCTCGTGATTAGCTATAGAAGCAACAGCAGTTTCACCCAGCTGTTTTTTGTTTGTTTGTTTTTAATTGCTTTGTTGTTTTTTTTTGCTAGGGAGGAAGAAGACTGCTCTAAATGCTCCAAGGTGACCAATAACTTTGTGAGCCTGGCTCAAAGGAAATATGAATTCTAGGCAACTTTAACAATGTTTCATGCTGAACACTCTGATCCTGACATATTCAGAATCTTTAATCAATTTTGAAAATTCCGGCCATCATATGTACCTGTTTCTGGTAAGAGTAATGATGGCATCTCACCAAGAAACCCTGAGAGGAAGGGAGAATCTGGGGATGACCATTTACAGTATGTCTGCTTACACTGCCCCCTTAGAGCTTTTAATCCATCCCAATTTCCTTTTACATTAATTTGTTTTTAGAATAAGCCATCCTCTCTGCTGACTCGGCAATGACAGTCTCTTTTCAACAAATTTCCCAGACATCGTTAGCCTTAACAAATGTGGAATCAAAACCCAATGTTCTAGAAAATCTTGGTTTTGAGCCAGATATGCCTTAAGATAACAAACCTGCAGAGTACATTCCAGTTTAGGAGACTGCAAGTATGGGTTTCTCCCAGATGATTAGGATTGTGGAATAAGAACATTTCAGTTGGAGACTGCCTTCAACAGTCCTTAAATGCCCTCATAGTTCATAGTTTGATTATAAGTATGAAGGGAAACACTAGCAGTGAAAAGGGGAAAACATGGACAATACAAGAAACAATAGTTACTCCAGATACATTCAGCTTCTAAAAGATAAAAATAAAGCTTTGTACCAACCAAAAATATTTTTTAATGAAACATCCTATTCAACATATTAAATGCATGCAGTCTTTCACTTGAATACATCCCTACAGTTAGAACACACTGAAGTCTGATAGTGAAGTATTCAAAGTACTCAACTTCTGGTATTGCTGCCCGAGCAATATTAATTCAGTCGTCTTAATTATATACATGACAAATGCACTCTTTCACTAGGTGATCCAGTACTGTATTTTCTCAGGGTCTCTGTTTCATTGAGGTTATTCTTAAGTTAAGGAGAAGTCATCATCCACATTCAAATTCAGAAGTAACAGAGTTGCAGACATCAGCTAGAGTTGGCAGAAAAATTCACACATGAAGGCATGATTTTTAAAAATTCTGCTACAGCAAGAATTCTATTGTTTTTCTGCATTCACAGATCATCAGGCTTCATGGAGCAGCTGTACATGCAAGGCCACCTTTCCATCTTCTGCAGTCCCTTGTTGCACACCTTCCAGGCTCTGCAACAAGTGAGAACAATTCCCATTGCTACAGTATTCTGCTTGAGCCCTTTAATAAGTTCACTTGGGATGCTTTTTTTTTTTTTTTTTTTTTCCTGCTAAAATAGGAGATAATCGTGCAAGCAAAACATTTCATAATTAGAGTTGCCAAAAGCATTCAGGTTATCTGCATATTATTAAGGTTATTTCCATAGGGAATTCTGCAGCTAAGAAATGTCGAACATGACCCACAAATATGTTAAAAAATAAGCTTTCTGAAACTAATCTTTATTAATGACTCCAACTGTCTGTAGCTTTTACTATTATATTATTTCAAAATAAGAAAAAAAAAGACGACAAGAAATATCAAAGCATTTAATTCTGAAAATGGGAAACAAAACCATGCAGCAGTATCAAAGGACATTTTCCTCCCCTGCTACCAAAAGAGAACCTTTGAAATAGGCTGATATTACCATAAATTATTCACAGCCACAGTTCTGACATAGCCAAAATTTTGAAAACTTCAAAAGCATAATAATATTCTCTTAGGTTGCTTGTGTATATGTGATTTCCTACATCTTTTAAAAATGAAAACTGTAAAATCAGAAGAAAAATGAAATTCTATCAGTTGGTATTAGATTATCATCCACGTGGTTAACAACATGGTAGGAACATTGAGATCCTTTGCAGACTAGATATTGGGAGTTAATGGAGGACCTAACAGCCAAGGCAGTATTTGTGTTAGGATTCCATCTGCTGTTGAAGAAGAAATTATGACAACCAAGAACTCAAGACCCATTCAAGACCAAGGAAGAAATTATTCTCTCGCAAACTTTCCTTCCTGCAAGGATCCATTCCTTCATCATGCTGCTTTTACATGCTGCTCCATTCCTTCATCTTTGTCCTCTCCCTGGCTCTGAGGTACCTCTGGCGTCCTACAAAGTTGTAGTGGAAGATAGACAGTAGTCTTGAGCAGAATGGCTGTGACCAGGGAGCAGAAACATAGCATTATTCCTAAACACATCCTACTCTGTTGTTTCCACCTAAAGCAGACCTTGTGTCATGTCTGGGCCAGTACTTACCCTGATACATTTTCAGAGGGCATATAATGAAAAAAGAGTTGCGTTTATTCAAGCCTAGTGTTGTGAATATTGTTTACACTAATAGTACTCTTAACATCCCTATATAGATACCTGCTAAAACTCAAGCATTAGAATTGTAAACAAGAATTCCTATTTTACTTTCTGGGAACCCAGGTTAGTTTTGAACAACATGAATTCCTGGAAACCTAAAGATGATACCACCCTACATGTCAAGTTCCAAGAAGCAAGGCTTTTGTAATGACTGCATGAAGATGAAAATATATTTTCTGAACTTCTGCCTCTAGAAACTATGAGAAAAGACGTTAAGGTAATTGTTCTCCTTTCCCAACTCTTTCATCTCCACCAGTCTACAGGAAATCCTAAGCTGAGTAGAAAGTTTCACATTACTATATTCTACAGTTATCCCATACTTTATCATGATTTCTTGCTTGTATCTTCAGAACATGTAATTTGCTTGTGACTTTCCTTAAATTCTATTTGAATTAAGAACTGTTTTGTGTTTATGAAAATAACCTCATGAAGTTCAGCAAGGCCAAGTGCAAGGTCCTGCATCTGGATCAGGGCAATCTCAAGCACAAATAAAGGCTGAGCAGAAAATGGATCGAGAGCAGCCCTGAGGAGAAGGACTTGGGGTGTTGGTTAATGAGAAGATCAGCATGAGCCAGCGATGTGTTCTCGCAGCCCAGAAAGCCAACCATATCCTGGGCTGTATCAAAAGAAGTGTAGCTAGCAGGCTGAGGGAGGGAATTCTCTCCCTCCCTCTTGAGGGCACACCCTGGAGTACTGCATTCAGCTCTGAGGCTCCCACAACAAGAAAGACATGGAGCTATTGGAGCAGGTCCAGAGGAGGGCCATGAAGATGATCAGAGGGCTGGAGCACCTCTCTGATGAAGAAAGGCTTAGAAAAGAAAAAGGGAATGAGAGGAGAGGAATATTAAAAACAAGTGATGCACAATGAAATTGCTCACCAGCCTCTGACTGATGCCCAGCCAGTATCAGTATGATGTATCAGTAGCCCCCCCAGCCAACTCTCCCCAGTTTTATTGTTCAGCATGATGCCACATGGTATGAAATAGCCTTTTGGCCAGTTTGGGTCAGCTGTCCTGTTTCTGTCCCTTCCCAGCTCCTTCTGTACCCCCAGCCTCCTCACTGGCAGGGCAGTGTGCGAAGCCAAAACATCCTTGACTTAGTGCAAGCTTAGTGCAGACACTGCTCAGTAATAACTGAAATATTTGTGTTTTATCAACATTATTTTCATGCTAAATCCCAAACAGGGCACAATACTAGTTACAATCCCAGTTTCTCTTGCAGCCATGTGTTTTTGAGTTTTGAGATTTTTTACAAAAGTTTAGAGGAAATACTGATGACAATAAAAATTCTTTATTGTGTTAGCTATCAGTGAATATTTCATGGGGAGGAGGGATTGTTAGGCACAGAATGAAAAGAGAATGGAAATAAAAAGGAGGAAAAAACATTTTCAGTGAACTCAGTTTTCTGATTTCAGCTGGCAAAATTTGAAACACTTCTGTACTTCTGTGCAAAGTGATTGGATTATTGTTAAGACACTTTGAAATACTTTCTCATGGTAAGGTTCTTAATTTTTAACCTCAGGGGAAAAAAAAAAAAAATCCCAGGAACATCCTTCCAAACACAATGCTCTCAGTCCAGAAGAAAAATGAGTACTAGCACAGTAGGTGGTCATCTTCTCGCTGAAACACTATCAATGCCTGCACCATCTGGGTTTTCCTTGGAGACCTCCTATCCAAGAACTGACAAGACCCAACCTTACTTATTTATGAGACGATATCATAGCCAATGATGATACAAATGTGAGCAAATATGGTAACATTTGTTACGTTTACAAATATTGTATGAAACAACTGGTGTATAAGTAGGTTTTATGGAATTCTGTGTCAGTGAACTTTCATGTACTATTTAGTGTAGACACTATTTGCCTGAGAAAAGTACCCAGTAAAGAAAATAAGATTTCATTTTTGTTGGAAAAAATACAAAGAAATTATTTTACTGCACATGGATTATGTCTAGAAATTACTGTCTCTGCCCATTTTTTTTTTCTCCTACAGAACATCCAAAAATGGTAGATCAAGTGGTAGCATTGTTGCCTACAAAAACTGAGTTAAAGAGTAAAACAGAGCTTATGCATTGAAATTAAACAAATATTTTGCATCCATGATCTTTAATTTATTAAGTAGTTTAACTTCTTAACTGCAGCTTAATTTTATTCTGTTTAGAATTTGAGAAAAATGTCTATCCATGTTTAAAGGATTTTAATATGAAAATTGTATTTTTTAAAACCCTGAAACAATACCTATATGTTTTAGAAGAACCTAAATTACAAACAGAAGTCTATAGCTATAAAGAGCTATGAATGATAACTGAGAGCAGCAAGCTTTTAAAATCTCTGAACAATATAGCTGTCACAAATATCCCATATAACTCAGAATGAAAGCGATATATTTCATTATGAATAGTCTCTTACAAATATTCAAAACTCGAAAGGTAGTGGAAAAGCAAGTTCAGAAGTTCATATCTACGTTTAATACAAACTGAGCCGAATTACAAGGCACTGTAGTTCTGACCTCCTACACACTCATGAATTTTTCATGGTATCAAAAGTTTTTGTTCCCCTCTTTTTATAGTTAGTAATTTGGCTACTTTCCCAAAGAAGCATTTTTCTACTAACCTGAATATTACCCACTAGTTTCTCTCTTTTCGTAGACTTTGGTAGTTTCCTATAATATTCAATACAGAGATAAGAGATAAAATTGGAATGGAATGGAATAGTTTGGTAGGAAGAGACCTTCAGAAATCATCTAGTCCAACCTCCCAACCATTTCAGGGCTAACCAAAAGTTAAAGCATATTACTGAGGGCACTTTTCAATATCAAGCAACAATGGGCAAGTTTTCACTTAATATTCTCTTGAAATTAGAAATGCATCTGGCTAGTGTAGACGTACGTGGCAAGAAAAACACAGCAAAACAAATGATGCCTTCCTACAAGCAAATCATTTCCTATAAATGAAACCCTGCAGAACAGGACAGATGTCTACAAGAAGCTGACAACATGAGGCATAGACTCATCAGTCATTCTGGGCCCAACACAGCCACAGATACCCAACCAACATATCTGACATTTTGCAGGGACTGCACTATGTGTCTCAAGCTGAGTCCTATGGGCATGCTTAAATTAGAGCTCTCACACATTATTTTTTTTCTAGATCTAACTTCCCCATTTTTCCCTAGATTTTTTTCCATAGAAGCTTGCCTCTTCTATTACATGCTCAGTTATTTACAAAACCATTTTCAAACATTTCAATTGTCCATTTTCAAACCCTGAAGTCAATCACAAGTACTGTGCAGCCTTTTTTGATTTGTAAGAGGCCATTGAGAATTTAGGTGCTTAGTTGTTTCTGACTTACAGCTGCTGCGCAAAAGGTAAGTTCAACTTAGGAATCAAG
>VXAV01003002.1:173331-192774 GCA_013399715.1 Alectura lathami
TCTCCTCTGCCAATGAGCACCATTCCCAGATTCCAAGAGTTATCCCAGAGAAATTAGTCCAGTATTTGGCCTATTGTTAGCATACTGTACTTAACAATCTCTAGCACAGAACAATACCCAGTGGGTTTTGTGGGTTCAGCTTTCTACAAAACTATTTCTTTCCTTTGTACAAAAAAAGGACAAAAAAGAAGAAAACGCAGAGGCATGGGAAAGTAAGTTAGGCAGGAAATAAGTCTGTATTCACATTTGTTTTCCAGAAGAAAAGTATATTTGAAAAAAAAAAAAAAAATACATACTTAAAAAGCTGAACGTTTTAGCTTAATTTTAATTACTATTTATTCAGAGTCCTGTGGGATAGAATTAATGCCACATAAGAGATATAAAAGCTCTGAATATCCTGAAACTCACATTGATTAATGTAAGACCCAAAAACATGGGAACTGAGCGTCCTTCCTATTTTTTAACTTATTCATTTAATCTAGGCTACAATTTGATAACAGTTAATAAAGCATTAGGGAATTCATATCATGTAAGAACTCCTAGGAGAGGAATCCTATGTGAAGAGTTATGTTTAAGGGTCTGAAATAGATTAATTTCATCTGCTTTAACTGTTTGTGTATGTGGTCAGTATGCTTGCTGTGTAAAGTCATCTCTTTTATACCACAGTTTAGTTTACCACCTACAGGACCAATAAATGCAAATGCAGGGGATATACTGGACAGGCCTCAGTTAATCTCACCTAACACTGGAAAAGCAGTTTCAGAGTAGTTCGGTGTTATACTGTATTACCTAGAAAACTCAGGAAACAAAAGACAGTTCATAGAGTTTGGGTACAACATAATTAACTGAGGTTCTTTTCATTTATGTAGTACTTGATGAAAACTGAAAGCATTCAGAATGTCACTGTATAGGAACTAAGAGTGGTCTGATGGAGTCATTAAAAAAAAAAAAGAAAGAAAAACTGAATGGCACGTGAACTGACTGCATATGAAAATGAAAGCAAAACATCATTACCATTAGACTCATCCAAATTTCTTATTAGTTTCTTATTAGTAGGCAGATCAAGTCCTAGATCTTTAGAAAGTCCTCCAATGACAAAACATTCAGGCTTTTAATCTCCAGCACATAAGTCCTCAAAAGATTTCTCTAATTTCTGAAATCGCACCCACTGACCACTATAATCAAAGAAAAGGTGGAGAAATTCTCCGTAGTCAGTACCTCCCTAAAATTCAAAGAGTTTATAAGTGAGCATCATCCCTATTAGCAAGACTTTCCCGTTACTAACATCTTACCAGCAACGCCATGTCATATTTCTCTTAAGAATTATGACTGTCATCACTCAAAATCCTTTTTTTTTCTTAAAATTGCACCAGATGGGAGGGCATTGTTCAGTGCTGGCTGCAGTTTGGAACACCAGTATCACACACTGGAGCTCTGGCTTAAATTTCTAGAACTCCTGTCGATACAGTCAGCTGCTAACAATGTACGAAACAGTTTCTGTACTTTTGCACAAGCCAAAGTGTGCAAAGGGATTAAATAGCATGACTAGATCGAGTAAAGTGGAGGAAGCGAGCTATGCACACACTCCAAACACATTGTTATATTTCTGAGCAGTCCATGCTGTAGACTTTCTGGCTGGAAGAGGTTATAGCACAAATCCTACTATGCTGTTCGTGAAGACTGCATGTGAGAGAAAGAGGTTTCTATGCAACACTCTCCAGTATGTATCTGAAAAGAAAGGAGGAACAATTCCAGTGAGAATCTGCTTTGTGGAACCATGGTAGTGCTAACACGGTATTACTAAAATAGTGCATTTGGTTCTACAAGCACAGGTAACTGTTGATTCTTAGTAGGAATTTTATACTTCTAGTATGGTTTTGTCAGTAGGAGAGTAGAACTATAAAGCTCAAAGTATTTCCTGAAAAAAAAAAGTACCGTTTTTAAAAATAAAAGACATTTTCAGTGAGTTGGAAACTATTTGATATATATTTCCATTAAAACAGACTTTAGTTTTGAAAACAAGATAATTATCAGCCTAGAATCCTATTTTCTAATCCTGTAGCAAACTAAAAGGTTGGAGATAGTGAGTTATTCTTTTTTGTTGCTCAAATTTAAGTTCTGCACCTAAGTCTGGGCAAGTGGGTGAGAAGAATTTTGCAAATCCGATATTCTTCCAATATTCCTTTTTAAATACATTTGCATTAGTCATTATCTTGGTTCTTAGATAGTATCTCAATTTCAGAAAGACCATGCATCCCTCACTTCAATCATTCTAACTCCCTCTCAGTGAGCCTGCTGTGTGAATAACAAAATCACCTTCATCTTATCACAGACAGAATGCCCAATTAATTCCTAACTTTCAAATGTTTTCTGAACTCACCTAGATTTCACACTGAAGACATATTCCCAGATGTCTATCTGTGTTATCTTCAAAGGTAATTAGGTTTCAAATTAACACAAACTGAACACTTACCAGGTTTTCCAATATCAGCTGTTTCAGGATTCCTCTCAAGAATTTATTTTTATTGCTTTGATTCATATCATTCCAAAGGTCTGCATTTTTCCTCATCCTATTTCCCTTTCCAGCAGCTGTAAGCTACCTTTGATCTGGGAATATAACTTGATAGACTGAGTTGCAGTGTTCTGGTTCCTCTCTCCTAGTACCAAAGGGGTCAGCCATCCACATGTGCTTACTTCTCAAATGTCCAAAGGTAAACAGCCATAATCTTGACTGTCACTGCCTGTGTCATCTTTCTGTTCTTCAATCCCTGGTAAAGATTTTAGATAGTATTCTTTTCCAATTAAAATGGAGAAGCATTTTCCCACTGGTGTAACAATGCCCAGAATTTATTTTCTAAAACACTGTCACAAAAAATTCATCTGTACTTCACACTAATTATGCAAACCTTCTTGAATACAGAAAACAGAGAAAAAGAATTTTTAAGTTCAAACACTCATTTGTGAGTATAGTTTTTTATCCACAGTCAACTGCGACCACAGACATACAGATGTGGGAAGAGAGGACAACAGTCAAATGTCAGTGTGACAATCTTACAACACAGTCCTTTGGGATCTGCTGATCAATCCCAGCTGTGAAACTAGACCTGAAGAACAGGTTTATATATGCTCTTTGGAGCCTTCCTGTTCTGACCGTCTCTCCCTTTTTCTTTTCTTTCTTTGTCAGACTAAAACTGAAATTATTATTTTCTCATTCCTACCCAGTTGCCTCTTGTACAATGTATTTATTTCTTGTCTTTCATGTTTGCATAAGAATCTTGTAGCACTCAAGTACACACATTGAAAAATAAAGATTAATCACATGAACTGAAAACTCAGAAGAAAAGAATCAACTGAGCTGAAAATGTTTAAAGTCCTGCAAGGGTTTAAAAGTTTACAAACTGAAAGGACAAGGGTTTCTGGAAGCAGACTTATGAGTAAACAACCTCACCACGACCTTGTACGCATATAAGGAGTGAAGAGGAGGAGATGGAACCGTCAGGCAGGAAGTTACAAGAAATCTGCTGAGCTAAAAAACAGCAGAGAAAATAATATATGAATGTCTGCAGTTGAATCTGAAGAGGAGGAATCTCCAAGGACTAACTGGGGAGAAGAAACTACATTACAACATTTTCCTGGCCTGTAAGCCTAAGTGAGGAAGTAAGCAAAGCCCAGATCCAGTGCCAGATCACCAGGATTCACTGAAGCTTTCTGCCTGCCAGAACATCCTCCAAATTGAACAAGAGGGAACAGAGGCAACAATGACCCTTTTTTTATAATCTCTGTTAACTAGGAGCTGTAAAGCAGCAAGACCTAGAGACTGACCTGGAGATGGTCCACATGAATCTGCTGAGCTGTCCACAGGAAGAAAATTCCCAGAACAATGCACAAGAGGGCTGAGCTGAAAAGGATTTGGATGGCTATCTAAACACAGAGAATGAAGTTCAGCTCTCCTACCAGACAGGATACCCAGTAATGCTTCAAAGCAATTTCTGCAAACTGACATTATTATTTTTTCTAGCGTGAGAAAACATGCCAGGTACCTAGCAAATGAGGAGACAATACCAGTTCAAAGAGCACATGACCTTAACATAATGGGACACCAGAAGCAGTGACTGTGGAGAGAAAAGATTGGAATGGCAATCTGTACCTATTTATATTCAGTCTAACTGGAAAAGGGGGCCAAGGAGCTACTGAGGAAATGTGGTTAACTGGGAAAGCACTGTGCTGAAATCAAAAGGAAGCATGAGAGTCAGGTTAAGAAAGTATAGGAGCTAGAACTGAGTAAAAAGCCTGCAAGGGAAAAAATGTTATTGCAAGAAGCCAGAAGGTGTTTATTTTAGAGAAAAAGCAAGGAGCTAGGGTGTGGAGATCCAGTAACAAATCCGGTTACTATTTTAGAAGGTGAAGAGCTCCATCATGTATGAACTTATAAATAATTAATTTATTAAATAAACAGCTTTCTCAGGGCAATTGATTCTTTCATATGGTGACCCAGACACATAAAAGTAGATGTACCAAGTTCTGCCCAGAGTAAAGCATAGGTTCATGTCATCCATTCTTTCCATTTTAGACAGGTATTATACTAGAAGGGCTCAACCAAAATACTTGCAATGCCATATATATGCCTGTGCTTTCAAAGCTAAAAAAAGAAGGAAAACAAAAACAAAACTAAACCAAAACAAAAAGAAAATAACCCACTTTTTTTTTACATCCTCACATAATTCAAACTTGTGAAAAAAAAATAGAACTGACAGAACACATTATGGGAGCATACAGGCATTTCACACTACATACCTTATCCTACCGACATAAGATCCCGTCTTCTCCTGATATTTCTATGTTGAGTAGAAAAGGACAGGCAGTCCTCAGGCAAAGCAGAATTGATTTCTAGATGAGTCTGCACCCTTCGCTACGTATATGTAAGGAGTTTGGAAAGGCTGCTCTTCTAGGCTGGGTTCTTCTGTTGAATGCCCACAGTCAGACAGCGTGACTATCTCAGACAATCCCTCATCTCAGTTGTCCAGAAACTAAGACAGGACAAGTCTTCAGGAGTCAACTTTCTATAAAATCTATTTTCCCAGACTCTAGTCTTTATACTATAACATTAGTAAGATTCCTATACATACAGACTACATAAGGTCAGCATTTATGTCCTGCAAATGAGTCCCTCAAAAATTCTCCTGTGCTCTTGAATCAGTTTACAGAAATATTTGTTCCACATGAACATTTGCCTCACCACACTTGTCCCAGCTTGTTATGTATTTCTTTGTTCAAAGGCTTGGCTTCTCATTTCACAGCAATCGTTAATATAAAATATAAATATAAAAGCTACAGGGTGTATGATGTATGATTGTTTCTCATTCTTTAGCTGCCAATTTTCCCCCCACACATAGTCATGGCACTCATTTAACAAAGAGATAAAGAGAGAAATCGTCTTCCTGGAACACTGTAAACGTCACTGAAGCCGGTCAATAAGACAGAAGGGCCAGTATGAGATAAAAGTGGAAGTAATAACCTCACAGAGGTGAAGCACATGGAATCGGAATGACGGACATTCATATAAGCAAACTCAGAGAAGCTAAGCAGGATGCAAGCGGGTTAGCAGGTAGGTAGTGCGTGTGTGTACACATACACGTGTGTTTGTTTGCTGTAGATGAAGCAACAGAGAGAATTCAAAGCTCTATAACACAAAATAAAATGAGCTGAATTCATAACACGTATTTGTGTGGCAGCCTTTACCGCACATGTCACATCTGCAATGGTCTGGGCTCCAGATGGCTGGCTAATGACAGCCCACTGGCCTGTCTTGGACAAAGTTCCTAAGTCTCTTCTCGCGCATGTTAACTCAGGGAGCTGCAGCTGCTGTGCCAGTAGGCACACAACAGCACAGGCCATATATATATTTGAAGCAAGTGCAACTTGTGTAAATTACACGACCTAGGGCAGGTAGAAATGCAACAGCAAAGACTGGAGTAACCTTCCTGTTGGTGACGTTATGGAGAGGCACTTTGCTGAAGGCAGCATTTCACTGTTAGACTAAGAACATTGTGATACAGTTCACAAGAAAATTACAATCTAAATTTCAGTCATTTGTTCTCTATGAATTGCCAATTTTTGACTGCTCAGCGGTCAAAACTATGGGGAACAACCATAAAAACAGCATATCAGTACTTGGGTACTTTAACCCCATTCACTCTTTTTTAAAAGTGTTGTCAGGCTGTTGGCTCTGCTACAAAAACAGTATGAGCTACAGAAAGACGTGAACTCAAGCCTGAAGCAGCATTTAAAGGGAAACAGACTGTACAAAGTATTAAGGCTTGTGGTGGTGATGGACACACATACACACAGATTCTGAGTCTATTGGCTAGTCATACAGAAGGGATTTTCTGTAGGCGAAATAAACTCCAGTCCTGTTATTAATATTAGTGACTTGTTCTGGATCATCCTTTGCGCCAGCCTCACCTATCATTCACACTTCATGGATAGTTCAATTAAAAACATTAACAACTGCCAGCTTTATAATGTTAAAAGTGAACAGTTGTTATTAAAATAGAAAATAGCAGCAACCCAAATGTCATCAGACCACCATAACATTGCACAGCTTGGCACAAGTCTTGAAGTTTCTGCTGTACTGAGGCTCAGTCCAGACCACACACAGAGCCTGAATTAGAACGCAAATAATAATTATTAAAAAAAATAGAAGATAAAAATAATATGGTATGTCTTAATCAGAATTTGCAATACAACCATCTGCTTGCCTAATCTAGAAGTGGCAGAGCTGATCAAATACGAACTTTCCATCCCAGGGTAAACTCTGATATTCTGATACTTTCTTTTGTAACTAAGTGCAACAGAAATTTAAAATTTCTCTTTATTCTTTTTCAGCTTTTTCAGCTGAATTATTTAAATATCCCTGAATCAACATATTTTATCTGAGCTGTCAAATCCAAACTGAAATAAAAGGATCTATTCTCTCTGCTAGTATGGATCCCCAGGGACTGACTGCCAAGCTATATGGAAAACATAGTCCAGATGCACAGCTTCTTTTCTGTTGGGAAGAAGAGAGCATGAACAATCCAAACAATTTCTATATGTCTTTGGTAAGCTTTTGCTCAGGCAGAAATTAGACACTGATTGTCCTGAGATACTTCCATCTCCTATGAAATCTTTGCCAAAAACAAACAAACAAACAAACAACAACAACAACAACAACAACAAAACAAAGAACAAAGAAAAAAAGGATGCTTTCCTGTGAAAATTTTTGTTTTGATAAAGCCACATTTACCTATGTGTAAAATCCTGTCCAAATTTAATCACCTCACACATTAAAATTACTATCAATTCTAAATAAATGTAAATAGCAGACGCTTCAGAATGTGTACACATATATCTAACAACACCAAAAAAACTACAATAAAAACTACATTCTGGCAATTTCAAAATCAAGTGTGCAACAGTTAAATCTGCAAATCAAGCATGTCTGTATCACAGTTCTCTTGTGCTTGTACATTATGATACAATCTTTAATTATACAAACGCTTAGTATTTTTTCCACAGACACCCCCCCTGTTTCATTCAGTGCACAGAGTGAAAGGCGATGCAGAAATGAATCAGTGTTCTGCAGTGAATGAACCCATTGTCCGTTGGTCCCTCGCCTCGCTTGCTGCACAGCTTAGAAGGTGTCCGGTAAATGAGGCAAAGGGCTACAGGAAGAGGATTGTTCATCCTGTGCTCAGTGTGCCTACTGCAAGTATGTCTACAATCATGCCATTAAACATAGCAATTGCATTTCTCATGCAGAATGAGCCCAAGTTGATGTTATCTGTAAAAACATCATGATTGTTTTCTAGCTTTTGAAGAGCAAAATTTGCAATGTTCTTTTATGCACAGATCAGTAGGACTTCTGCACTTGATATCTGACTTCAGCTGGCTCAAGCTTTCTGCAGAGAAAGGGACCATTCACTGAGAAACTTTAATTAACCAATAAATAAATAAATAAATAAATATAAGAGAAGTAGGGGCGTATTTGAAATAAATAACATCCTATAATAATTGAACAGAAGATACTCAGACGTTAAAGAAAGTGATATCCAGTTTATACCACTGCTGCTAAGAGGGCAACTGCTAATTTCAGTATCAGAAAGCTCGTTAGGTTGTGTGAGGCTGATGTTGCTGAAGACTACTGAAGTGCTGATATGTGAACCTAATTTGGAGGATTTGCAAGCTGTGGAACTAGTAAGATCACAGATAACAGGGGGATGGATCTATTACAGACTTTCTCTGGTTTCGTCATGACATAATGCTCCAAAAATCAGAAAGTAAAATACAGAGTTGGCTTCAGCCCAAGTATCCCAATATGTTAACTGCAAAGTTGGCTTAGTGGATGCAGTAGTCCATCAATTTCATCTGTTTCATTATTTCATTTTTAGGAAACAAACATAATAAACAGTACTGGAGACTAGAAGTTCTCATTAAACACACAAGCAGGTTTCCTGATAGGAGTGGACTGCCATGTAAATTCAGGACAGCTGTAGTGCTCTTCTCTTTCCTTTTCCCCTTCAGTTAGCATCATTTAGCATGCCACAAACTCTGGGTCATATACAGTCATATGGTTTGCAGAGCTCCACTCCTCTTTCCCCTCTACACATCACAACTGTGCATAGCCCCTGCCTTCTGCTGCAACATACCTGAATAAAAAATATAATTTCTACAATCAAGCGGGATACTCTGGCTCCAAGTCCACTCAGGCTTTGGCTGCTTTAGCAGAACTGTCAAAAACTAATGGAAATGTGTTGCATTTACTGTAATGGTTTTTGTGTTGACCTTGATAGATGAGATATTTTGCATTGGCTATATAATGATGATTTCTGTCACTGCTGGCTTTGAACTTTGAACATCCTACTAACCAGACTATCTTTTACAGGATCTGTATTAGAAGCTGGGTGAGAAAGGACATATTCTTAGGGGAAAAAACAAAAACAAAAACAAAAACAAAAAAAAAAACCCACCTTTTTTCCCTATGCATTATTCAGATGAAAAAGACAAACTTCAGAGAATTTTGCAGAGAATTTTGAGAGCACACAGCAACAGAGTGGCAGAAGAATAACAAGCATCCCAAGACAATTCAGAAGAACCAGGCTCAAATCACCATCCTTAATCTGATGCATCAGCATCTTTTCACCCACAATGAGTGTAAGGATCCCAGCCATTTGGCCATCACCACATCAAGGGTTTCTGGCTGGGGTTTATCTTACTAGAAACTCCATATTGAACCTGCAAAGCCTCTCCTAAGAAAAAATTCATTGAAACAAGCATGCTTCCCTGCAGGGTTTAATTTGGTTTCTGCACTTTCCAATAAAAATAATCACACTAAAGTATGAATTACATTGTAATTTATCTCATTAATTATCTTGGCACCTGAGTTACAAACAAATTCACTTGTAAGCGTAAGACTCTCTTAGCTCAACATACCAGTTTCCTCAGCAGCCAAGCTCCTGAGTTTTGTCTGATTTTAAGTCGTGAATCTGCTGACTAGGAACAGAGATATGAGAAATAAGACACTTGGCTTCTATTTGCAGTTCTGTCACTGAGTCTCTATTGTAATTTGAATAAGTCATTTAACCTCTCTGTCTCACAGCTTCTTGATCTACTAAATAGATACAGCAGTATGCAATTTGAGGGTATTAAAAAGCTAAATTAAAAGCCTTCAACAAAAGTTTCTAAGTGTCATTTCCCCCCTTTTTTTTTGCTAGTTATAAGATCAAAGAGTGAGAGAGGGAGTGCATTTTGTTTATAAGCAGTGAACATCTGATAAGATTTATAGTGGATGCCAATATCACTGCAATGCCCTTTTAACCTAATGTACCCAATTACAAAAAAAAAAAAATAAAAAAATCCTATAAGGAAACAGCAGTGCAAAAGACTTTCCAATGTGCAAAATTACATATATTCAAATCCCATTAACTTTGGAAGGAATGTAACAATTACTGCAAACCACTGTGGGCTTCCTATTCCCCAAAGTTTTCTGATGACTACCACCACACATGTTTTCAGAGATTGATGTACACTCCCTGTTACCAATCAAAACCATTTTGTATGACTCACTACTGAGGAACAGGATGCCATCCAGAGAGACCCAGGCAGGCTGGAGCAGTGGGCCCAGGAGAACCTCATGAGCTTCAACAAATCCAAGTGCAAGGTCTTGCAACTGAGTCACAGCAACTCCCACTATCAGTACAAGCTGGAGGACAAAAGGATTGAGCAGAGCCAGGCCAAAAGGGACTTGGGGGTACTGGTGAATGACAAGCTGGCCATGAGCCAGCAGTGTGCCCTCACAGCCCAGAAAGCCAACCGCATCCTGGCTGCATCCAAAGAAGCGTGGCCAGCAGGGCAAGGGAGGTGATCCTGCCCCTCTGCTCTGCGCTGGTGAGACCCCACCTGGAGTGCTACGTCCAGATGGGGAGTCCTCAGTGCAGGAGGGACATGGACCTGTTGGAGCACGTCCAGAGGAGGGCCACAAAAATGATCCAAGGGATGGAACAGCTCCCCTGTGAGGACAGGCTGAGAGAGTTGGGGCTGTTCAGCCTGGAGAAGAGAAGGCTCCAGGGAGACCTGATAGCGGCCTTTCAATATCTAAAGGCGGGCTACAAGTAAGAAAGAGACAGACTCTTTAGCAGGGTCTGTTGTGATAGGACTAGGGGAAATGGTTTTAAACTGAATCAAAGGAGATTTAGACTGGATATAGGGAACAAGTTTTTAACAGTAAGGGTGGTGAAACATTGGAACAGGTTGCCCAGAGAGGTGGTGGATGCCCTGTCCCTGGAGACCTTCGATGTCAGGCGGGACAGGGCTCTGAGCAACCTGATCCAGCTGTAGGTGTCCCTGTTCACTGCAGGGGACTTGGACTAGATGGCCTTTAAAGGTCCCTTCTGACTCAAGCGATTCTATGATTCTATGACTCCATATTTATATTTCTTGTATTCATTAATACCTCTTTAAAATTAAGACAAAATGGCAGCAAAATGAACACGTTCATTTTGAATGAATCAAGTTCCAAATGTAATTATGCCATGCCATGTTGATGTCACAGTAGCATATCAGATCAGATCAGTTGTATGCACATACGGAAAATCAGGAACATTACTACCAAATCTGTATGGAGTCATACAATTAAAAATTGTTCCCATACACACTTCCACCTCTGATTTAAATATTTGCCTTACGTTTTTACAGTGCATGTCAACAGAATCTAGGACCATACACTTATTCACACTGTCATCAGAATGCTATCCCTTCAGAAATATTCATACCTTCACTGGCATAACTAAATGAGATAACCTTAAACGTATTACTCAGCACACGCTATTTCTTTCTTATTCAGCACTGGTACATAGTAAAAAAGCTTAAATTTTTTTTTACCACTGTAGGCACAGTATATTGGACTATAGAATAAGACTTTAATTGGAAATGTCTTCTACAATGTAGTTTCCTGTTGGTTTTCTCTTCCCCTTTAATTGAGCTTCCAGTGCAGATCCCCAGTCCACATGCGTTGTTTCCAAATTTTTCGTGTAACGTATACAAATCTCTGTTTTTTTATCTAACCATACTGATCAGTTGGACCTGGCTGGTTTTTATAACTGCATGATTTTCCACAGGTTCTAGCCTGATTGCTGTTGTATTGCAATCAGATCACTTTTAAATAATCTTACTTTTCCAAACTGTAGCTAATGTTTATTTAAAGGCAATCTTCCTGAATTATTCTTGGAACAAGAGTCAACATTTCAGTATTAGTATATAAGGACCTCAGATCTATCCTTGATCCAATAAGAATTTGCTTTGACAAACAGAAATTTACCTCCACTTCTGTTATGCCATTATGATTCCAATTCTTACATATTCCATGTTATCCATGGCTTGGACCTACACAGTTTGCAATACCAAATAGGCCTTCACCTCCTATAACATGGAATGAGTGAGACGGATACTCTTCCAACTGAACTCATCATGATACCATACTCTCTTCTGTATATTATAGTTCAAACTGCCAAGACCTGTCAACAGATGTAAATGCAGAAATATGAAACAAGACTCCATACATTTATCTTCTGTGCTACTCAGAGCAAAAGATACAAATGCTGAAGTCACTGCTGACTCATGCAGTATCTATTACCAGAAAACAACCTACTTCTTCAGGAATGAGATTTTCCAGTATAGTCTGTATTATTGATGTTTGGTAGCATGTTAAGAGCCTAAAAAGTTTAGATTTAAAAATAATTTTTTAAAAAAGCAGAATACAGACAATTAAGACAGACGAAGAAGGAAGGCAAAACTTCATTCATTGCCTCAAACATTAAAACAGTACCTCAAAGAAGACAGTACTATTCTTTCTGATAGCTGTATTTTACTTTAATGCATATCTAAGGATTGCTAAAGAAATTCCCTAGTACAGGTATTGCCGACTTCACTTAGGTCATATTGGGGGATTACAGTGTACGCTGAAAGGGCTAATAGTGAAAAGTGCTCTAAGTAATCTTTTTGCTGTCCTCACCAGTATTTTCATGACACTTATTCTGTCCGGCTCCATCCTGCATCCTGTTGCGTCCCGATATTTTTCCAAAAGATCTTCAACCTAAACACACAATGAAAATGCTGTCTTGATTGGAGCATCAGCTTAAGGCAAGTTTCAGGCAGAGGAAATTAAGTCACCATGACAAAACTCAGTCAGGCCATTGCAATAATCTCAGGCCTTCTTTTCTAATAGTCATGTCTCAGGTCATCTATAAAACTGCTTCAAATCTGGGATGAAGAATATACTTAATAACTGTCTTCCTCTGTAATAGTGAAACTCTCTGTAGTAACACTTTTTCTAAGCAAGCAATAGGATTTTCTCACAGACCTTTAAAAACTGTGAAATGGGTCTAGTGACCAAGTAGCAACTTTTAGAAATCTCACCACGTTTTACTCCAAGATCAAAGCATATTTCTTTGAGCCGTACTTGTATAACTATAACTGTGTGTGGAAAAAGAGAAGAATAATTCAAAAATAGTTCTGCCAAAACAAATCTGAACATGCTTTTCCCTGTGTAACATCTAAAAAAAATACTTCATGATATAGCTCAGTGTCTTACTGAGAGTGCTCAGATACTGAATTAAGGAAGGTAATAAAAGACTGAACGGACTGAAAATATAAACATAGAAAGGTACTCATACAAGAAGAGTATCTCAACAAGAAATATCCACAGACCAGAAATGCTCCCCATTTAACCATATTTATTGTTTGACCTCTCACCTCTAGGTCAAAGTTCTGAATACTTGCAGGTTTAAAACTTTCCAAACAAAACAATCCAATATAACGTAGGGAAATACCCTTGCAAATATTCTCACATAAATTTTCATGATTTTTTCTCAGTTATTTTACTGGCAAAGTCATATTCCCTAGATTTTAACTGTGATCCATCCTTTAGAGTTTATTTGTCTCTATAAGCATTGATTTAATTTTTTTTTTTCAATGCATCTGGAATTTTCAGGGACCAGATACACTATTTATTGTAAAAAACCTGCATCTTGACTAGAAGAGATCTAGTAAGCAAAGTTATTACATAATTTCTATCTGAAGATTCATATAAACTCTCCCTAACATCATAAGCCCATCTGCTTTATTTGAATTTACCCCTTTGATTTTCTCTGATGATGTTTTAAATCCCCTGTCATTTTTTGTTTTCAGCCACATGTCTACCATATGTATTGCATAAAAATAAAGGTTATTTTCTACCACCCACCTATAAAGACTATTTAGCTACTAGAGTGTGCTGAAAATTCAGCTTGGGAGTTTAAACAGGAGATAATCAACCTGTGAGAAGTCAGTCTGCACTATATAATAAGAATCTGAAAAGTTGGAAAACGGAAGACAAACACATGGCCAAACAAACATGTTATTTATTACTTATCCTGGAATGAGAATCGGGTCTCCAGACATGAAGGGCTAGGGCACTAAACCCCAATGCTAGGGCTGGAAAAACTATTTGCATCAGCACATTATTTACTGAATTTTCTCCTTTCTCTGATTCCTGGTTGTCCAAAATTCAAAGACCACTTTGACTGTACTGAAGTTCTAAAACACTTTGGGTTGAGCTGGAAGGGATCTACTTAGTGGATGTATCACACTTGCAGAGGCTGCCATTAGGATAAAAGATGTCTTCATTCTACAGTTTTCCTACAGCAGTCTAAGTCTGGCTGGCATAAAAAAAGAGCACTATCTGTCATCTCAGATTTCCTCTCCATTCCTTCCTTGAAACATTCATACAAACATGATATTCAGTATTCCATGTGAAAATGTAAGTTACGAGTTTTGATCCTTAAAGGTGTCTGCTGATCATCACAAGTGTATTCAGACTACATTACTAAAATGCATCATTTCTGTGACTAAGCCACTAAACAAACATTATTTTTTCGCCATACTGCAATGCAGCTCAGAATTGTGCAAAACCACAGAGCGAATTCTTTAAATAACAAATAACAAATGTGTACATTTTTTTTGTTTCTATGAAGCTCTTTATTTAAAAAAAAAAAAATTCTTGCTTTGGTGAGATAAATCTGATGACACAGTCTTGAAGTGTATTTCTGCTATATGCCACTTTTATCTTCTTTGTAGCATTCTCTAATGTGACTGCTAGAATGCTGTTCTAATTTGGGGGATAATTTTCTATATGAGAACTGACAGAATGAAAATAAATCCAAAGTTCCAGGAAATAATGAGTTCCCAATTATGTGTCTGATTACTGTCAGCTCAGGGAATGTACAGAGTTCAGAAACAGAGGACACCACTTTTCCTTTCACCAAACAGGGAGCCCTGAGTTGATGGCACAGGGAGAAAGCTTTCAAGTAGTTTTAAAACCTTCCCTGTTCTACATGAGAGTTATTCCAAGGTCATGTTCACGTTTCTAGACTGCGTAAGATTCTCTAGTAGAGACATCTGAGTCTTATCTGCCTATTTCTGGCTTTGTTTGAGAATGTTTATATTATTCAGTGTGGGAGACTTGAACTCATGACAAGGAACATGATAAATTTTCTTAATCAAACTGGGTATCAAGAGGTGGTCTGTCATCATTTCCCTTTTGTTGCACTGTGAAAGAAAGCAAATAAGGAGCATCCAGTGTGATCCCCACTTCTGTTTCAAGTCTCCCCACAAAGTCATTAAACATTCTCTGGCCTTTGTCAACAGCTTGGTAAACATCCAGAGAAAGAATCAGAATAAAATAGTTTATTTAACATTCCTCTCCTCCAACTGCTGATTAGGATAAATAGTTTGGATAAAAAGCCTATCTGATCCAAAAATCACAAAAAGAAAGGATTCAGCTATCAGCAAAGTTTAGATTTGGTTTCAAATATTTTTAAACAGCAAAAGAGTTTTTTGTGCTCTTTGATATTTTCTCCATCCTCAGCACATCATGTTAGCACCGTGTCAAAGCAAAACATCAACATCAAATGATTACTGGGTAAACTCCAGTGAACTGGAGTGAAAAGCTGGAGGCTGAAATTCCAGGCACAATATAAAATTTGGAAAGAAGCCAGAACAGAGTTCCTTTTAAACTGCCTAATATGTTGAGAAATTGATACTGAGCAAATCCCTTCATTGACTTAATAGGTTGGAAATTGTTAATGCTGGTCAGACTGATGAGTCCTTTGAGCCAAGATCATTTCCTCTGACAGGGAAAAGTGTCAAATGCTTCAAAGGAAAACAGAATCTTCTTCCTCTGACCACCATTGTGCTCATCCATAACGAACACAAAACAACACTATGCCTAAAAGAAAGCATCTACATAGTATGCAGTGACTTGCAATCAATTAAGGAACTGGAACAGAGGAATTCAGGATTGTTTTCTATTTTTAGCATGGGCAAAGCGACTTTGTACTCCAAATCTCCTTGCCTTAAAATATTGAGGGGCAAGATAACCCCCAATAGTTAACTATGCACTGTGAAGATATTTATTTATAGTAAGCTTTCTGCCATTTAGGTTTGCCAACTGTCCCACTGCGCTTGTAATATCCTACAGCAAACAGAAGCAGCCAAATGATCTTAACAGTATTCAGAAGGATAGTGTTAGATGCTTTGCCAGTGTAGATCAGAATAGCTCTACTGCATTCAAACATCATTTCAAATACTGAATCATTGCACAAGGTTTAAATGCCCTTTCTCTGCCTTTGAGCGCTGTGAGGAACAGTCAATTGGCATTTTTTTCAATTGAATGGCTGATATGTTTAATATCCTTTAAACATTGGGTCAGATCATCAGCTAAAATAAATCAGAAAAGCTGAAGTTACTGGATCAATTTACACAACTGAGAATGCTGCCTGTGGCTTTCCCACAGTAATAAAGTTAGACCACATACCCACTCTGGCTGAAATGTTTGAAAACATCCAAATGATCTGCATGTTTAGCTCCCTTTAACAGGAGTTAGGTATAACCTTATTAGTTTATCTGATGGGTAATTTTTGTAAAGCACAGACCCCGTGGGGCACACACACAGCAAAATGAGAGATGGCAAGAAAATTCCACAAATGAACTCCACAAAGGAATGCTTTTTAAAATATGACTTTTTATCAAGAAACTGTAAATAAGGAATTTGATTACACTTCTCAAATACAAACTTCTACTGAAACTAAAAATGGTGAAATCATTTCTTATTTTAAAATGATATATGTTATATATATAAAATATATATTATACTTAACATTATATTTTATATATTATATTTATACTATTAAATGTATTTTGAGAACAAGTTACACAATGTTGGCACATTAAATAATGCATAGTTTAGACTTCATGGTTAATATACTAGTAATATAGGATTAATAGAACAACTGAAGAGTCAAGAAGCAGTTAAATATCTATCAGTTTTCATTTTTGCTGTTATTTATGAAAAGAAAATTAAGATTCATTTTTTCAAACTCACTTCTAGAAAATGGCTACAGGACTTTACTACCGACTGAAGCAGAGAGATTATCACTGGATTCACCACTGTAGATAATGCTTGTTCCTACAGTAGCTCTGACTATCAGGAGCACAAAAATGTAAGAATCTGACACCAGTGAGGAAGGGCAGGTAATGTATGCCTGTGTGGTAGGCCTGTGTGTGTTTTTTTCTGTTGAATGGTTCCTTAGGTATTCAAAATATATCTCTACATGACATTCAAAGCCAGCTGATGCTTGCGTGAGGCTTCTTGTCTCTCTATTCTGTTTATGCTGTGTAAAAGATGTAATATTTCTTCCCACAGCCTAGAAATAGAATCACTTAAAAACCTTACAACTTTATCAGTAGTCTCAAAAGTATTTATCATCTTCCTGGAAACTACAGCTGTCTTCTTTCTTTTAGTAAGCCTGTCTTTCATTTAGCTAGGAGAGTTGGCTTAAAATATCGGAACAAACTGCACGAATGCTGGAACCAGAATGCAAAGACAGAGAGATGTCCTCTCTTGAATGTAATACTTGCAAGGCAACCATTGCAACAGCAGGGAGTGCTCAGGAGTATTTCCCAAGATGGAGATAGCAACACCTGTTGGCTACTTCATGCAAAGAATTTTACACATACTATTTAAAGTAGGGCTTGGGAAATACGTGTATAAAGACAGTATATTCTCACTGCAGTGAAAATGTAGAGGAGAACTCATTTCCAGTATTTTGACGTTAATCCTGAATCAGAATGAAAACAAACATTTTTTAGGAAATAGGAAGTTTGAAATTTCTCGCTTCATAGTCAGCCTCCTATACTTTGGCATTTCATTTGCTAAACTACTCTAGGATGCTCCAAGGCAGCTCAGCCCCAAGAAAACTCCCAGCACATCACAGGAGGATGGCCTGGGCTGGCACAAAGAAAGTGTGGAACACCAGGTTCCTGCACACATCATTGCAGCTCATGCTGCTGAAAATAAATAAAAACAGGAATTAAACAAATCAACTTAATAAACAAAAAAAAATCAAATGAATTATTCTAACAAACAGCAAAAAATTAATTTGGGTTTGTTTTCAGCATTTCTATCTTAATATTTTAATACTTATTCTTCATATTCATCCTCTTATAGTTAATATGTTTTAGTTGAACTTAAAAAGGAATGCAAAGCTTTTTTCTGTGATTGTATGGTTTGTTTGCATTTTTTCCAGCTAGTTCCATTCATAATAGTGGAGCTAAGAAGAAAGAAAAACAGCAGCTGTATGCTGCCACTGAAGATGAGGCATGCCCTAATACAGCAGTAGTATACTGAAAGCAAAACAGAGAGAAAGCCAGCTATCATTTCTTATCTGTAATAGTTAGCCTGGAGCTGCATATTCCTGAAAGCATTAAAAAAAAAACCAAACTTTTGATTTTTTTTTTTTTTTTCAAAGAGACAGAGTGATTTTAACACAGAATAAGCACTGGAACAGCGAAAACATAGAATCATAGAATGGCCAGGGTCCAAAAGGACCTCAAAGATCAGCTAGTTCCAACCCCCCTGCTGTGGGCAAGGTTGCCAACCACTGGACCAGGCTGCCCTTGGCCCCATCCAGCCTGGCCTTGAATGCCTCCGGACATAGGGCATCCACAACATCTCTGGGCAAAAAAATATATAAATATAAAATATAAAAATAACAAGCACTGCTTTAATTGGGCTATTTTATTGTAGAATTCGTAGCCAGGAGTTTGTTTCAAATTGTTGTTTGTTATCTGTAAAATGATTGCATATGCATAAAACAACTTTGCAGAAAAAGGAAAAAGGGAAAAGAATTGACCAGTGGAATCCCTTGTGAAAGTACATTTAAAAATATTAAGGTTTAACACAAGCCAAAGAAAAAGCCAGGAAATTCTAACTTAAACCTAACAACTCCATCCTGAACCCATGCTGCTGAGAAAACTAAAAGGAACAATGCTGAGATTTCAGAACAGATCTGCAACTTTAACTGAGCTTCCTTGTTCCTCTCTCTTTGTTAGAGTTGTTTAATGTTAACATTTGAATAAATAGTTACTGTATTTCTAGCTACTCATAGGAACTAAGTTTTGCAACTTAAGGTAGGGAAGGTTCATTTGCTGCAGAGAAGGCACTGGGTTTAGGCATTTTTCATGATGTTTCTTGCACAAACAAACATCACTGAAGCTTTCTGAATGATCAGTTTTATGGCAACTTCTTAGTATTGTGCCATACCTAAATAAATGTAGGTTCTTCCAGTTTGTCCCCCTTAGATAATGCAGTATTTTTTATTTTAGTGGGTTTTAATAAAGTATTCTGAGTAGTAATTTTATTTGTATGCCAGAAGAATCATCTCTGATCATTTTTCCTACATCTACAGTGATACATTTTGATTATTTACTGCCATTATAAATGATTAGTACACTGGCATTTTCTTTTCAGTTATTTTGCTGTTTTATCTTGATCTGGTTGAGAGCCTGTGGGTGAAAATTAAGGATGGGACC
>VXAV01003003.1:0-12636 GCA_013399715.1 Alectura lathami
TTGAGGGAGTTGGGATTGTTTAGCTTGGAAAAGAGAAGTCTTCAGGGACACCTCATTGCAGCCTTCCAAAGCTTCAAAGGAGCTTACAGGCAGGAGGGGGACCAACTTTTTGCACATGTGGATAATGGTAGGACAAGGGGGAATGGGCTAAAACTGAAAGGGGGGAGGTTTAGGTTGGATGTTAGGAAGAAATTCTTCACTGAGAGGTTGGTGAGGCGCTGGAACAGGCTGCCCAGAGAAGTTGTGGATGCCCCATCCCTGGATGTGTTCAAGGCCAGGCTGAATGGCTTCCTGGGCAGTTGGATGTAGTGAGCTAGTGGTTGGCAACCCTGTCCACAGCAGGGGTGTTGGAACTAGATGATCTCTGAGGTCCCTTCCAACCCAAGCCATTCTATGAGGGACCTTCAGGATCACCAAGTCCAACCACCGACCAGACCTGCCAAGGCCCATCACTAAGCCATGTCCCTCAGTGCCACGTCCACACATCCCTTAAACACCTCCAGGGATGGGGACTCCACCGCTGCCCTGGGCAGCCCATCCCAATTTGTGACCACCCTCTCCTTGAAGAAAATCTCACAGCCAAACCTGAACAAAACCCAACAGCATCTCAGTCCGATGTACTCCCTGGTGAAATCATGCACTGCAGAAAGCAGCACTTTCTCACCCCTTTTCGATTTCACACTGTTCAGTTCTCTGGAGCACTCCCTGTTGGCCAAGTCTGCATTTCATCCAAGCTGCAGAAGAACAAGATGCATTTAGTAATTACCTAGCTGCAATAACCAACGGCTAGGTCATTCAAGAGAAGACAGAAAAATGAACACGTATGTGTTCTAGATGGAATTCTAATCTGGGTTGAAAATCTTGCCCTACAAATGGCAGACAAACACATAAAACTGTGGGAAATTATGAGCACTGTAAAAAAAAAACAAACACCCAAATTCACATCCACTGCAGCTGATTCATTCAGTTCTGAGTGTCTCTTACAACCGTGCAGACATGTCCCATGTTCTAATGCTTCTAGAAATTGCAGTGAAAACTTTATGAGTGCTTAAAAGTCCCTGGTGTGTATCCAGAACCCTTTTCTTCCAGAACTCTCATGTGAAAGACTGACTCGATGTGTGGATCTGACAGCTGACCTGGCAGGAAACCACGCCTGCTGAACTTCAGCAGAGAAGCCACATGCAAGAAGATCTGAAAGCCTTTTGTCTTTCCATGTCTTCGTACTTTGTCCAGACGTTCAACAGCAAAACCAGGAGGAATTCATGTAAATCACTACAGCCAATCAGTAATATATACAAACGTGCAGGGCTAGAAGAGGGAGTTTATAGCATTAGTGAGTGAGGAGGGAGATTCATATGGGAACCAGCACTGACATCTAGCTGGAGACCAAGATTAAATTTGCTACCACCTTATTTCATGTACAGAAAAGCCATTTCAGGCATTCGTGAAGGGTACACATCCCGCTGCAGTCTGGCTTTACCAAGTAATTCTGCACATGTCTAGCTTTGACACTGAATCAATCACCTTGTGTTTCATGGAACCAGCCACAAGTGAAAATACACGAGAGGCTGAATCTTCGGCTACATCGGGGCTTAAGTTACCCTCGTTCAGAGAAGGGAGGGACAGAGGCACTTCCAGATTGCTACTCTATTATTAAAGTCAGGGTGTAACTTTTCCATTAACTCCATTAAGGTCCCATGTTTTCATAAATCATGAACTCCTCAACATACATTGGACATACAGACCACAGGATGACAAAGTGAGTTTGTAAGGGTGTTACAATTATTTGAGGGATTTGAGATACTTCACTTGCATGTATCAAAGCTGCTCATTAATTGTGCAGGTCTGCTGAAGCTCACCTTGTTCACAGAATCATACAGTGGTTTGGAAGGGACCTTACAGCCCATCCATTTCCAACCCCCTGCCATGGGCTGCCACCCACTGGATCAGGCTGCCCAGGGCCCATCCAGCCTGGCCTTGAGCACCTCCAGGGATGGGGCACCCACAGCTTCTCTGGGCAGCCTATGCCAGGGCCTCACCACTCTCTGAGTAAAGAATTTCCTCCTCACATCTCACCTAAATCTACCTTCCTTTAGTTTAAAACTGTTACCCCTTGTCCTACTACCACACTCCCTGACAAAGAGTCCCTCTCTATCTTTCCTGCAGGCACCTTTAGGTACTTGAAGGCCGCAATGATGTCTCCCTGGAGCCTTCTCCATGATGAACAAGCCCAGCTCCCCCAGCATGTCTACACAGGAGAGGTGCTATGGACTCTGAGCATCTTCATGGCCTCGTCTGGACCCACTCCAACAGCTCCATGTCCTTCTTGTGCTGGGACCCCAGAGCAGAATGCAGTACTCCAGGGGTGGATGGCTAAAACCTCTCAAATCATATAGTGAATTGTTTACATGCCAGACACAGCTGAACCAGTTGAAATGAATTGTAGATAACATTTTTTAAATTACAGCTATTCTGTTTAATTCAGAACAAAATTATGAAATAGGAAGAAAGTATTGTATATATATATATATTTTTTTTTTTGGGGGGGGGGGGGGGGGGGGGGGGTTGGTTAANNNNTTTTTTTTTGTGTGGGTGGGGGTGTGAGGAGCAGGTTGGTTAAATTTATTGGAATGAAAACTAAAATTTGGCATATAAACAAATGCAAAACTGACCATGCTTCAGTTTCAACTGACTAGATCCAACTATCTTCAACAGCAAATCGTGTAATTATTATTATGTAATGATTTGAAAAATAAAACCTGTTAAAAACCAGAATGTTAAATCTTATGCTACCATCACCCAGTTTCAAAGTAGACTAAGGAAATGCCCTAAAGAACACTGACTCATTCATGCCACAATTGTTAACTCTACATTAAGTTTCTAAAAACTTAATCCAAATTCATGATACCAAAGCTTTCTGTAATTGTGTTTTTTAAGCTACATCAATGCTCTAAAGAATGAAAAAAAAAACTCTGATATTTCCCTTTCTAACTGTTTTTCCCATCTGTTTTTATAAGGAAAACAAACCATATTGTTCTCTTCAGCTAAAGGAGAGAATTGAGACTTTAAATCTTGAAACTTTAAATCGAGAAGCAAGCTCCTGATTAGTGTTCATGCAGCTGATTAGAAAATTGCCTTACAAACAACATCTTTAGGTGCATGCCAGTCAGCAGTGGCACAGTGGTACTGCTGGTGCCTGAGTAAACTGCAGAGCAATGCCCTGTGCTTGGGAAACCTAAATGTATAATTCTGAAGTTTCTTATTGGCGATCAGATTATAAATGCTGTGTTCTGATGTTTAACTGCATGAGAATCTGTCCATCACAATCTGTATTTGTAGTACACAGAAAGGCAAAAAATCCTAATTGGAGCAGACTTTCTGAAGAAGCTGTTATGAAGGAAGCCTCTGCACTGAAAGCTTATAAAAGTGGAACCTGTTTTAGGTTGTCAGGAATGATTTAGGTATACTGATCCTGCCACAGAAAAGTCTGTACGGGCTATAGGATTTCTTGACCTCTATTCCACACCCAATTACTTGGATTTACTGTGCTTAAAATGCATTAAGAATATCTGAACTTGCTTAAAATTCCAGCTGTGGGATGCCAGAATTGAAGTTTGCCTGTGACATTTTAGTTCAGATGCTTTAGCATTCATCCTTTAATTACACAGTCACGTGAACCAAGCAGATGAGGCTCTTCCGGTAAACAGTACTGTCTGAACTGACACACTGTGAGCCCTGCCTCATCACAGGGCTTTATGCCTTATTTACTGTGTAGGTTTAAGCTGCAATGAATGTGTACACACTGAAGTCCTCATGGGTTTCCCTTTGCTGCTCACTGCACAACCCATAATGCCACTGCACCTGCTCAACTGCTCCACAGCAAAGGCACAGGCAAATTAATGTCAACATTAACTGAGTCTTGGAGATGAAGCCACAGGCTTCACTTCTGAGCATCCTGTGCTCTGCAGGGTCAGAGCTGGGCCTGCAGGAACCCCAGGACACTGAGAAAAACATACATCCACAAAGCACTTGCTTGGAGTGAAACTCCAGGCAACTCCAGAACCTGCAGTCTGAGAGCACAAGTAGGAGGAAGCTTTCCTTCTTGCTGCTAAACCCAGTGGCTACTGGCATCTCTCATGACTGGATCAATGCCCGGAGCAGATCCTGAGGACGCCTGGGCTGAGCAGGCTCCTGACAGCAGCCACAGGTTGTTAGCCCTGGGCAGCGGAGGGAAAACAGGGATTGCTGACAGCAAAGAAATAACAACACGGGGAAATTCTGGCCTCAAATCTGGGCTTCAAAAGGGACCATGGCAGCTGCCTGCTTAAACACCTCTGGTTTTATTTCTCAGTCTCTGTATTCCTTTCTCCCCATATTTTGATGTTATCTGTCCTTTCTTCTCCCCCAAACATGTCTCTAATCCCAAATGCCATCTCCTAGCACCTCAGTCTTCCCTCTCTCTCTGTTCTCTTCCCCTTCCAGCTGTGGCCCTGATTCCCCCATGTGCACGCCCTGCCCCAAGGGTGCTCCTGTAGCCAGACATGTATTTAGCTACTAGAAATTTGTATTCTCCAGCTCACCTGGAAAAACAGATTTGCCTAGTGGTCTGTAATCGGTATGCACATTCATTACATTGGTTGTTACTGGCTGACTAATTACACATTGGGATGCCATAAATTACCTACAGCCAAAGCATAACTGTTTGCAAGTACACACCAACAGTCAGTGATGACATCCACCAGTATTTTGGGTTCTCCAGGACTTCATACAACAGCAAGGAAAAATCCACCTCGTCCTCTTTTCCACAAACACACAGTTTTTCTCACTAGGAGAGAAAAAGGAGTGCACAAGCCCCTCAGAAAAAATGTGCAAAGGATTTACAAAAGGAGCAGGAACTGAGGAACACAGACACAGCAGAAGGAACAGAAGTGTGTGTCACCAAGGTGCAGGAATAGATCAGTGCAGAGGATTTCCTTCAATGCCACATTTCCGGGGAGAAAATCACATACACTAGTATCCACCGAAACCTAAATGGAAAAAGAAGGCCCATGCATGAATTGAAAGGAGAAGTCACTTCTGCTAATGCAAACCCCCCAAAATCTAGACAGCATGTGTGTTTGATAACTGAGCCACCACATACCATTTTTGAAGTTATTTGTAAAAATCTAGGAGACCCCAGCCAGACATGATGGATCTCTTCTCCTCCAGGTCCTTGCCTTTTTGTGGTTCTGCAGAGAACACTGGGAGCTGGCAGTAACTCACCACACACCTCAGAGAGCTTCCTTGTGCTTGGAAACCTCTCCACAGTGTGACATTTACATTACTTAGGGCTGATTCTGGGCATTTAAATATGAAAACAATTAAAGCATATTTGCAAGGGATATGACAAATGAGTGTTTGCACTCCGTCTGATTTTTCACAGACTTTCATTCAGATACACCATGGTGTTTCAGCTCTGCCTCTGCAATTGACAAATGAGATGATTTCCCAATATCCATACGGGCAGGCTGACTGATGAGAGTGCCTTCAGGACTACAAGCCTTCAGTATGAACTCAAAGGTCTTTTGCTGGGACAAATTCTGCTTCCCCACTCGCTGGGGAAATTCCAGAGGCACCACTGAGATCCACGGCGTTACCTTGTATTCACATCAGTCTAGGTGGGGGCTCCCTGCAGACCTCTCTCTCCCCCAGAAAGGTGCTTGGTGTTACAGGTCCTATCCCTTAGCAGCAGCAGGTTGCTCCTGATTCTTAGGTGACTTCAGTACTGTCACCAATAAGCTGCAACCAAAGAGATGAGGATGATCTGCACAAAACTGGGCAGAAGCGCAGCACCCATGTCTTCATACCTCCAGATCACATTGCCATTATAGACGGGACTGAAGTAACAGAGGGAGTGCAAGGGGAAAAAAAAAAAAAAGAAATTATTCTGCTGTCTTGACCATCCTCCCTCCTCTGCTGCAACTCTGTTATTAATGATGGAATTGGTTTGTGCAGTTGTACTGTGCCATGTCAAGTGGAGATAAACAAGTGCCTCTAGCTTACTTCAGGATGGTGTGACAGGGAGAGCCTCAAACCCTCACCTCCATCCCCTCCACAAAGTTTGTCTGAGTTCTCCAGCTGCTGCCCAGGAAAAACCCTGCAGCTTCAGGGGCCATGCACAGCTGAGCTCTGTGCTTGTCTCACCTTTAACATGCACCAGGTGGGCTCACCTCAGGCAGTGCTGAGCAGTGCCCTCACTGCTGATCTGCAGGCTGGCAGTGACCTGGTGGCCGCCTGGCTGTCCCCACAGAACATCTGCTTTGCTGGAGAAGCATTGCAGCAGCCCTCGCTGTGTGACAAATGATGTGATTCTGAAGGCAGACAACAGCGATCTTGCAGGCAAATAGCTTGCAAAAGGTCAAAAACACCCAAAGCTTTGGGAGCAGCAGCTGCACTTCTGTTACTCTGCGCTACCCAGGGTCTGAGCATTGCAATGAATAGGGAAAAATAAATTACCAATGCGCTGCAGATAGATCTCAGCTGGGGGACTGGGAAGTCTTGTACCTGTGGAGAACACAAGAAGAGAGGGAAGGAGAGGAAAGCAGAGGGGAAGAGTAGGGGATTCAGCTGTGAAGCCTCTTCAGTCTGCCACTGGAAATGGACCTACCCCCGTAAGGCAGCAAAGTGTGCCCCATAAGCCACCTCAATTAGCAAGCAGGTTGGAGTGCTTACAGGAACAGCTTCCCCAGCACACAGATACTTCCCATTGTCTCACTTTATGGCCTGCTCCAGAACAGGCCCTCTCTCTCTGGCGTTTTGCTTTTCATAAGGAGTTACTCATTTTCTTTCATCTTTCAGGCTTCACATTTCCCCTAAAACACAAAACCCTACTGCTTTTGTAATCTGTTTGTCCTACTGGGAACTCTCAATGCCAACAAAGCCCCAGTGAAATGAGAAAAGCAGAGCAAACTTTTCACTTCTAGTAACAACATAAACAGCCTCAAAAAGATCTGGGATCCTGTTTCTCCACTTGTGAAGCTGGCAGTCAGGGGATGCTCTGCTGTACGGTAAGAGGAAGGAGGTCTTGCTCCTGTTGCTGTTGCCTTTGAAGTGGAATGACAGCGGCACTCTTCGAATGGCAGCATTTTACAGCAACTTCACTTCTGCCTAAGGAAGCCAATCTGCATGACAATCATCTGGAAAGCACAATCCCATACACACCCATTTATGTGCATCCATGTATTTTCAGTATTTACTCAAGTTCCATGAGAGCACCACTGAGGACCTAATGACAAATGGGGGTAATTCTGGCACGATGGGATTTCTCTTTCTTTATTTATTAGGCATGGCAGCTGTTATCAGCAAGCAGCCAGGTGAGTCAGGTCAGATAATGCACTGTCTGATTCCTGTGCTTTAAATCAGATCTTAATAGAGAAAGGATCTGCATCCCTTTGGGAGTGTTAAGAACATGTTTATAATGTATTCTGAATGTGTGCTGCACAGTAGCAAGCGTGGATAAGAAAAATGCTTTCTCTGATCGTTTTTCCACTTTCTTCTCCAAGTTCTTCCACCCCTAAGATGAGAATCAAAATAAACAAATGTTCTGTTTGTACCACTGTAAGAAACTGTTAAGTTTTAAATATTATGTCTCAAGAGATTGCTCAAAACTGAGTGAAGATATGGGACACTATGCCAGGTGGGATTGTTTAGGACACACATCCTGTTATTGCCAAGAAGAGCAGAAACTATGGGCCAGCAGACCGGTGGAAGTTGCATCACCAAGCATGTAGCCGGACAAGATAAAAAACTCTGCAAAAATTTGTCAGTGTGTGTTCAACCTGCCACTGTCAGCCTGCCATCGTCGACCTCCCACTAGCAACCTCCTGTACTCTTGGACTCCTGGACCATCGATGAATCCCTGGAACACCTATTGGACCTCCTCGGGGTTGACTATTCTTGCAACCCTGTCTCGAATTGTTGCTTAATTTCTGCCCTTCCTTTTCACTCTGTCCTATTGCTATTCTCTCTCTCGATTCTTTGATCATAAATCTAGGTTTAGTTGCATGGCATTTGACCTTGTTTGTGTCTTAATTTCATCTCTTGGGATCAAAAATAAACCTCTCCCGATTCCAGATCAGGACACTGAGTATTATGTTGTTAGCTGCAAACCTGTTAGTAATGTGACAATCATACATTTGTGGCATAAACATTTTAATATCCTTACAATATCACACATAAAGCATCCCCAGAATTAGTGCTCAGCCTTCCCTAAATCCACTATCTACACCAAAATCTAGTTAGAACTCTAAGAACTTATTTTCTCACATGATTTTCAATCACCTATGCTTGCCGTTGGATCCTTATCTATCTTCTGAAAAGCAGTTCACCAAGGCAAATCGTTACTCAGGTAAGGTTTTGTCCCTGGATGTGTTCAAGGCCAGGCTGGATGGGTTCCTGAGCAGTTTGATCTAGTGAGCTAGTGGTTGGCAGCCCTGTCCACGGGAGGGGGGTTGGAACTAGATGATTTTTGAGGTCCTTTCCAACCCAAGTAATTCTATGATTCTATGACTTCACACTCTAACCATCTGTGCTTCTGCAATTCAGCCTGCTCTTGCTAACACAGTAACTGTCTCGGCCACTTGCCTGACACAAAAGCACAGTTACAGTTTGGACTTGGATAGTATTCCACAACAATCTGGCTTAAAAAATGGATATGATTTAATTTGAAATGAAAGCTTCATGAATCTTCTGCAGTAAATACTGATATTATCATGATCCAAGACAGACATTTCAAGATGTTATCAAAAAAAGTATATAGATCTTCTACTGGTCTTATGCTAGTCCTATTGTATTAGTCAAAACCAGACAAGCCAAAATGTGCTTGAAAGCTATTCTTCCTTTTACCTCAAATCCTCTTTACTGATTTATAGGCTGACATTAACCTCAGCTTGTGCTTAACCAGTCTGCTGCTTTTCCCTAGATTTAATTTGTAGCCCTAGTTTGTATTTAGAATGCTTTGGTGCTCTTTATGTTCTTGTCTTAAAACATGCAGTCAATTTTTATAGTGTAGTTATTACAAAAACCTTCCTTGATATTTTTATATGATCATTGTGGGGGGAAAAAAAAAAAAAAAAAGCTGTAAACTCTGTTCTAGAAACATTTGTTCAGATTTTTTCAGACAGTATTTCTGCGAATTGCTCCTACTGACACCAGAGATTGTATATTCTCTCAGAAGGTATGACTTTTTCTTCCTGCTCAAATGTGCTCGTAATGCTCAATAACTTCACTACAGACACTCTCCCTTAAGCTAGAACCAATACCAGGACTTTTCCTGATGTCATTGGTGGCTGTGGAAGGTATTGCTCAGAAAAATTTTGAGAGAAATGCTGTGACTGGTCGCGCTTTGGTCAATTATTTTAACCAGTTGGACAGAACAGTTCATTTGTGTAGGGACATTTTCTTTTATTCAGGAAAAATTTTTGGCATTTTAAAATCCTTATTAAGCAAGAAACATCAAGCATAGAAAAAGTATAAAAGAACTTTTGCTCTTCCTAGGTAGCTTTTGTCTTACTCTAAATACGAAGTATGATTTTTTTTCTTATACCTCAGTGTTACTTTTATAACAAATTAATACTTTACCTAGGAAGAAAAAGGTATCTAATTAGGGTACCTACCCATTGGTAAAAAAGGTGGAGAAAATATTTTAAGTGTCCTTCACATTCTCTTTCACTGTTTAGTGTTCAGCTAATGACTTCATAAGTATAACTAGCAATAAGAAATGTAATTGGATCATTTACATTAAAAAAAATAACATTTTACTTTAAAAAATGCAGAAGGTATTTAGTTAATGAAAAACTATGCATCTCTTTCAGCTTGATACTTGAAATTGAGTTTGTAATCGAAAGAATAGTTGTCCTGTTACTGTGCTGGGAATAGTACAACATCTTCTTCCACTCACTTTTAACAAAAAATGTCAACAAACAGTACGTTATTGCTAATCACCAGTTATAATAACTACCAGTCATGGGTGTCATACTTAACTAGAAGGTTTACAATAATTCTCTGCAGGCCCTGACTTGCAGATAAATGTACACAAGAGTAAGCATGTGCTGGTCCCACACTGAGGGACTGTGCTGATCATTACACAGAATTAAGGAGATACAAGAGTCACATCTCCAGCAGGGGCACCTCTTAGAGCTGGCCAGTTCTGCTTTACACAACACTTGCCATTATTTAGCTCAGTGCACAGTTGTGCAAGTAGTTACTGACCCTTCAGCATGAGCTTTTGTCTTAACATTGACAAATTTACCACTTATTAAAGCTTCCAGATATATGTAGCTGTTAGAATAACACAGCAGGAAAGGTAGGACCACGCTCAGTAAGCATGGAATGAAAGATTCAGGGTGTTGTTGACTGAGGAAATTGCTCATGATTTGGAAAGTGCTGTTACACATCTTGTGGCATTTTCACAATACATGTTAAAATAAAAGCATAAAAATCTGAAAGCTACAAAAAAATTTCCTGCATCATGGTAAAAAACAAGTGCACAGAAATACATCTTATTTAGCTTGAACCTTACTCCCACCCACCAAAGTATCAGCCAGTAACTCCATACACTGTAACCACAGACCAAACTGTCTGAAACCCAGGCCCTCTACAAACTCCCTGATGTACCTGAGGGAAGAAGGGTGGTTGAGGCCCAGCTGCATTGCACAGTTGCAATCACATTCCTCACAGGAGGCCATGATGGCACAGCTGCTCCTGCCATTTCACTCAGGTGCCTCACAATGCATTGGGCATATGTGAAAGATTCTAGAGCAGTGAGGAAAGTGAGTCCAGCACCTATGTGGAGGCTGGAGGAGGGAAGCTTTGCTCTGTGTTTGCCATGCTTCTGCCTTTCTTGTCTTGCCTCTTTAGGGGTGTGTGCAGATGCTTGAAAGTATCCTGAGAGCAGCAAGTTGCATGTGAGCACATTTTCTGGGCTTTAATTATTGTTAAAAATTGTTTCTTTTGTAATAGAAGTGACTCCATAGTGCCTCAGTGTTTTTTGTTTAGCTGGGTTTCCATTTGGTGTTTGGGTGAAACTGCGCAGTTAGAGTAGAGAGAGTACACAGTGTTGTGCTTGAACTGGGTCTGGCATTTGCTGCTGAGCGAGGAGCAGCTCTGCCTTGTGCTGTTTGATGCAGAGAAAGGAAATCTCCCTCAGGTTCCTGCTGTTGAAAGAAATTCTGAAAAGAATGAATTATAAAAGCTGCCTTGTTCACAGTTTTTGTGGTGGAGTGGTAACCAAAGTGATGCAAAACTGTAGGCCTTTTAATGTAGTTTCTCAAAAGAGGCCTCTGTTCCCTCTTATTTTGTTCTGGATGTTTGATTACCTCCAAAGCAGGCTGTGCACTATGTCCTTCAGTATTATTACTCCAGTGTTTTACACAGAGGGAATACTGCTTCTGTGTGTAATAAAGAACTTCTAAAAGTGTGTGTATTTCTCCGAGTGTGAGCTTTCTGTTTACCAGCATTTCCCTGTTCAGCCTTCCTTGCTTGAAACCCCCTCCCAGAAGCGCACTGCTGCCTGCCTGAGCTCTTCCAGCAGCAGTGCTGTTCATGCAGCAGTCAGTCAGCGCTTGCCATGAGCACGTGCTGCCCCATTACTGTTTTTGGAGACCACGATTGTAATTCATTGTTGTTCTGTTAGACTGGAGTTTGTAAGAGAGGTAGGCTTCAAGTCTGCATCCCAATGTATTTTCATTTCAGGCACTCTAGATTTCATTATATTTTCTTCAAATCCATAATGCATCAAAATAACTCTGAAGTAAAATATTTGGTGTAGAAATGCATTCCTCAGTCTTGCTGTGTTGGAAGGTGTTAGCTCTCCTTGGGGAAACACCATGCTTTGTGTTCAAAGCATGTTTGCTTCATGTGCACCATCACACTGAATCTGGGTAATGGAGGTTTGTGCTCCCAACTGGAAAATGTTCAGGATTGCACTCGCTACTGTTACATTGTATTACTTTAAGGAGGAGTGAAGAAACCGACTTGTTTTTCAAATATTACTTGAAAAGCGCTTGTGTTTGCTTGATAAAATCATGCTGTAGTTAAAACACCTTTTCCCCCCTCCCCACCACTTGAAATGTAAGTGAATGTGTGTGCACATGCAAATATCAAACCCCACTTTAAACAGCCATTATCTATGTACGAACAAATCCTATCTAGCTGCATAGATAGTAAAGAGAATTGGCTGCCAACTGCTTGCAGCTAGTTGCCATCCAGAATTTATCCAGAAGCTGAGTGTAGAGAAAGCACACTTTACACCTTCCATGAAAACATTTCATAGATTTCAAGTATTTCGAACACAGAAATAGGTGGCTAGAAATAAAACACTAAAATTGCAACAATTATTGACCAGAATTTGTTGTTCAGGCAGAACTGCAGCTCTCATTTTGAAATAGTGCTGTTCAATTTGGGCTTTGAGTTTTGGTTGCTTGACTGATGAGCAGTACCAAAAACATTAATAGCTGAGTGGCAGCATATCATACTTACTGCTAGGCAGAGCAATTTTAACATAACATCAAGTAAATCTGCCTGTATATAAAAGTCAGTACTTTCTATTAGAAACTTCACTCCCTCCCAGCCTTTTTTTTTTTTTTTTTTTTTTTTTTT
>VXAV01003006.1:5238-33336 GCA_013399715.1 Alectura lathami
TCGCCGCTGCAGGCCGGCTCCCGGCGAGGCTGCGGCCCTCGGAGCCGGTCAGCCGCCCTCCGCGAGCGGGAAGCGCTGACGCGGGGTAAGCAGTCACTCAGCAGACGTCTTCTTGGCTGCAGCTTCAAAATGAGTGAAGCTTTGCAAAGTAGCACCGGCATCTCCTCCTCCGTCAGGAAATGCCCACGCGCTTGGCAGAGTAGTTGCATCTCCATTTACAAGAAGAGAAAATTAACCTACGGCCTTCCGTGATCTGATCATTTGCTTTAATTGTGATTTTCCTTTTTTTTTTTTTTTTGGGAATACATGCTTTTAAAACTGTGTCACATGCAAGAGATCTATGTCACAGCGAAGCCACTGCAGAAATACAACAGCACCAAGTGAGACTAATTCTCCCGTGCATAATGTATTCTGGCAATCTAAAGGCCTTTAAACTGTGTCTATATGTATATATGCAGATATAATGCATTCTGACACAGCCAGGCAAGCTATAAGGATCTTATCTACCCTAAGCAACAGCATAAATCACAGCTGAATAATGCACACAAGTTAATATTTTTGCTAGATAAGGTTTTCGAGCACTGCCTATCGGGTCACATTGTGAGTCCAGCCCACCACAGCTTTAGCTTAACCAACAGCACTGCAAAGAAATTTCTGTTTTTCTTTCTGCAGTTAAATTTGATTCTTAGCGTAGTGCTGGAGGCACTAAACCAAGATCTTCAAATGCTTACAGATGTAGGACAACACTTTAATAGGGACAGCCTTGGGGAAACTTCCTTATCAGTGCAGCAAATACCGTACTCTCTTACCTCTTTTGTGTAAAGTAACCCTCCAGCAGAATTTACAGGTCTTGCTCTTACATATGTTCTGTTACATATGCATGTATTACATCCCTGCATTACATATATATGTTTACACACCGCACTTCTAGGTTTTTCTAGTGTATTCCAGCAGTCAGAAGCAAGGAATGAACCCAGCAGCCCACCAGAGCTGCTAACCCCAACAAGCAACCAGAAGTAACGGTGGCCAGCCACCAGCAGTTGCTGAAGGCACAACTCCCACTTGAACAACTGCCATGTATGGACACGATGTGGCTGGATCCTGGAACTGAATTTTAACTTCAGCCTTAACTTCCTTAAGTTCCAAGTTGCTTTTCAGATTTGTAGCTGAGTTCAGTTTAACTTGGTCGTAATAGTTTTCCAACTTTACTTTTGAACAGAAGAGCTTGCACAAAAGAGAGAAAACAAAGAAAGTGCGCAAGGGCTGAAATGCTTGTCACATGTTCAGAACATCCATGGGCTTCTTCACCAAAAAGGAAGCACGACACACGGCTTGCTGCCTGTCCCCAGGGGCTCGCTCTCGGGCACCAAGACAAAAACGACCGACCCGACATGCAATCTGCCAGAGCAAAGGTGATCTGGACCCTGCAAGCCAAACTATGCGGATCACATATGCACTCTTGCTTCTACACATTTTCAAAAGCACGTGCTTCCAGAATTCTGAATTACTCCATCAATATCAAGAGTCTCAATACGTAAGATGGAAAATTCAAATGCAATTACATTAGTATACACATTATATGCTTATAACTTGTTGTCAGACCAAAGCCAGTTACCCTGTTATTAGCTCTTCCTTGGTGCATCACTCTAAGCAAAAAAAAAAGTAGCCAAGGATCAAGTTCCAGTCTAACTGGTCTTCTTCTCAACTGCATTGTTGTTCAACTCACCTCTCTTCCTAAAAAAATATTTTAAAAATACTTTTTTTTTTTTTTTTTTTTTTTTAACACTGTGTAGGCATCTGAACCCTTACTTCTATGTTTTCTTACCAGAAATTCTGTCTTTTATTAAATATTTTCTGGGAAACAATAATAAGATTGAGATCTATTAAAAAAGAGAAAAAAAAAAAAGGTTTTGTTCCATTCAAGAGCAATTTCCCTCCCTGCCTGGCTGCAGAGGTGACAAGCTCTGCTTTTGCCGCTCTGGTTGTGCTTCCCGTGTCTTCTCCTGTAGGTGGCTTTCACTGAAGAATTCTGCAACATCTAACCAGGTACCTGTGATGATTTTCCATGTCCCCAAATACAGACCAAGAAGAGACAAAGAGGATGTACCATGTGTATAAATAACAAAAATCCCAATGGATTCACGTTTCTTTCTCATTGTCCAAACTACTGAATACAGAAATAGTCTTAAAAAAAAAAAAAAAAACTGATCTCCTGAAATGTTGGTACTTTTGAGTTGTTGTAACTAAACTCCATGTTTCTGCTTCTCACTTATCCCAATTTATCTGGCTGTTTTTGCCCATTCTGTCTAACTTAAGTGAACACACTTTCTGCAGGTCCTTCTGCAAAGACATTTGTGTGCAGAGACTGGGTACTTGCACACAGCTGGATTCTGCAAGGCACGTTGCCAGATCTACTGATACATGACCAAGGCACAAGGTAACTTGTGCAATAAATCCCACAATCCTGAAATTCTGGTTTAAAAGGTAAAACTAAAAACCAAAAGTAAAATGGCAGTCACTTAAATTTGGATATAATTACCTTATGTATGAAGAGTTTCTCATATGGTCATGTTCCCACTTTTTCTTGAGAACTCATCTACCTAGCGCTCATCTTTTTTTTTCTTGCTGTTATTTAGGTCACGTAAAATGAGAAACGACCTCTAACAACTCTATGTGACCCATCTGCACTAGGCTCCCTAAATCTAAAAACCATGAGGGTCCACAACATCTCTACTATGCAGGCAGCAAAACCCCAAAGGTGGCCGGATTTCAACCAAACCGGTACGAAAATGCCCATCCTGAGAAGAACGGCCCCAGCTGCGCACTTCCACAGTGCCACCTATCGGGGGACTGCACAGCACCGGGCAGCAGCAGCGAGCTCTCCCCAGGTGCTCTCCCAGCCAGATGCCATTCCTGCCCTGCAGAGAACGCAGCCTTGGGAGGACGGGGAAGGTGTTCAAAGGCAAGCTGCTGACGCTGCCTCCCTAGATGTCTCAGCGTATTTCCTCATCTTCACCATGGGCATCTACAGTGCCGACGAACTTAAACGGTGACAAACACTACGTCTTCTAAAAACTCGGTGTTACTTGGATGCATCAGTACAAGGCTGAAATTCAGGGCCTGAGCAACTCCCAGGGTCCTGCAGGAGCTGCTCACGTCTGTAACCCGAAGGGGTGCAATCCCGAGATGTAGGCAGAAGGCTGACTCCCTGCTCAGAACGATCAGAACATAATGTGGCAGAGCGTGCACTTGTGCCGTGATGCAAGCGAGTGAAACAAGCACTCAGGCAGCGTAGGTATCACATGATTCATAAAATAAAGTCTTGGCAGCGAGCGAGTAAAACAACCTTGCTCTTTTAATTCCCACCACCCATAAATAATCTTCCCGTTTGTGCTTTATTGGAAAACAACTGATTTAAAAGTCACCTCGTGCTATTATCTCCCCTCCACAACTGCCACCTGTCCTACGGCGGCGGTAACAGACCCTTTCATTCACAAGCAGAGCCGGCAGAATGAAGAGGAAGAGGAGGAGGAGTTGAAGGGGAAGAGAGTGAGAAAGCAGATAAATTCCATTTGTGCTATTAAAAAAAATAGAAAAGTGAACTCAGCGGCTGAAAAGTGAAGATAAAAAGATGAAAACAGTAATCTTGCTACAGAAACCAGAGAATTATGTTCTTGCTCTCCCCCCCTTTTTCCTTTTTTTTTTCTTTTTTTTTGCTTTCACACTGTACAAACTGTAGCACCCTGAACAACTCACTCCCCTGCTATTTCCAGCACTTTACAGAAACTTTTCAACATTTCTGTTTGACACATATTTTCAGCAGTGAGGTGAAGACAATAAGTAAACAGGTAGTGAAGGGCTATTTAGAGAGCTGGTCAGTCACAGTAATAATAACGCCGAAAGAAAAAACCCCACACAGAAGAGAACATCTATCCTATGCGCTGTAGCCACAGACAGCACATGACCTCTGACAAACAGTTTTCAGAGTAATTTTAATGCTACTCTGGATTTAACTTGACTAACTGGTAGCAATTGAGCACATCTTTTTTTGTGGCAGCAGTTATCTAAAACGCTACAATAACAGCATCAAAAGTAGAATGGTGGAAGATTGGTTTTCCATTGTGCTGCTGAACTGGCATAATGCCCACTTTAAAAGCAATTCGCTGCTCATCACTGAAATCTGGCAGACACGACACTAAATGCCTCGAGGAAAAAAAAAAAAGGGTCTTGAGAAGGGGGAACCACTCCAACCGCCGAGCGCAGGAGAGGAAGGGGGGAAAAAGGGAGAAAGCAAAGAATGATGAATCTGTGTAAGAAGAGAAAATTGCAAAATAAAAAGTTTAGCACTGCATGTAGACTCAACAGGCTCTACTTAATTTGCTTCAAGCTTTCGTCGCAGGCTTGCATTAGTAATAGCAGAACAAAACAAAAGCAAATATATATTTATGTCTGTCTATTGTTCTGATGAAGTGAAAACGTACTGAGTTGCGTCAATCATTTGTCAAACACATCTTCCTAGTTTTATTTACCACCAAATATAATGAGTAAATATGTGATAATAAAACTCTTCTTTTTATACGGACATATACAATTTTTTCCCACTACTAAATACAGGTAATGATTTAGGAAGCTTTCAAAATGTCTTTTTACTGTCAATAAAACTAATTCTATTCCCATTTTCATGTTAAAAAAAGGCTTTACAAATGAAAATTCAAATTAAAATTCTGATTATAGTGTAGTGTGACAACACCTGTATTTATAATTTTACTGTCAGCTAGCTCGTAGTGTTTAACAATAGCCTGAAGCAGAAAAGTAATTGGAATTTGTCTGTAACATGCCAGATGACGACACCGGGCACTTTGCTGTGCAAAAGCAAATTTGGTTTGATGACAAAATAACCTTACCAAGATCTATTAAAAAAATCAACCCGAAGGTTACACCAAGCCCTCCTCTACCCAGGGACATCCCGTCCACCGGGGCGAAGCAGGGCCAGCCGGGCAGCAGCTGCAGGAACCAGGGCACCCCGCAGCCCTCCAACCACCTCTCCCAGACGGTTCTGGGATGATGCGGTGGTACCCGCAGCCCAGGGCACGAGGGAAGGAAAGGCACGGATGCTTCAGGGAAGGCGGAGACCGTACCGACGTGCTGCGGTTCTGTCGACCTCTGCACGAGCAGCAAGGAAAAGCAGAACAGTGCTCGGTGCTTTCCTATCGCCCGTGCAGGCACGTCTGCTGACTGACAGACCAGGCCTGATCCGGGACACAGCACAGTCACTCTTCAAGAAACAGTATTGAAAAAAATATGAAAGCTATTCAATTTGAGCATTTCAAAACTGAAACTCATGCCACTCTCCACGCACAACTTGCTTTACTCAAGGCTACAAATTAAAAGCCCATGTTTTTCATTATCCTAACGACAGGGAAAAAAAAAATAAAGAAAAGGAAGCCACATAAGAAAGAAAAACAGAATGACAGTGATGTTTTAGTTTACACTAGATATGGCAACACATACAAACTGTCAAAACTATGGAGTGAAAAAAGCTGTTATCAAGCAACTGTCAAGAGAGTCCTCTGAGATTTGGAAATCTTGTGTTTATTGTAACTACTGCACATTACACAAAGAAAGAAACATCCCTCTTCTTACCACTACTGCTAAATATCATGCGAGAGAACCCAGACTTCTACCTCACTATTTGGATTAATTTTTTTCCTGTGTAATTCTGTGCTTGACAGCACAGTGCCCCTCCTTTTCACGGTTTTCTATCGTTTGGTCAGAGTTCAGAGAGAAACTTGAGGTTATATCAAACATCATTTCATTTTCAAGATCTGTCAACACCATTTCTTGTGTTGTTAACTTGTTGTCCATTATCTAAGAGTGGAAACTCTTAACACCAAGATACATGGAGGAAGAATTTCTCTCTTAAAAGAGGTATGAAGGAAGAGTGAAGACAATAAGAGCAGTTGTTTTATTGGGCATACCAACAACGATTTTTCATATTTTTTAACTTACTGTCTAGAAATGAGATACTGCAGCTGGCAGCAGGCTACAATATGCACAGGGGTTCAGCCTCACTGTATTAATGTGGATTTTAAATCACACTTTCTGATCACAAGAAAAAAACTGTCCCTCAGGTAGAAACTCCCAGCCTCTACAGGGTTTCAACAAAGCCTTCAAAGCAGCTTTCTTAGCAACAGCCTTTTACAGCCCTCTCTTAACCACCAGCAACATTCCAACTATCCTGATAACTGATTAAAGTTGCGAGCAAAAATTACCCTGTGTTTTGCTCATCACTCACAGTAAATCACATTTATTAATTCTTCTGTGCTTTAGGTTTATGTAGCAATCATCTTCGTTCTGAATCTCAGTTTTTACAGGACAAACATTTGAAGAGGTGCCAAGACTGAGCTTGAAGTTCTCGAGGAAGAATAAAACCTACACCGTGCCTGACAATTCACACTTTTGCAGATCAGTTCTGGAGAGCATCAGACCTAGAAGCTCAGTAGAAGAAGCCTCAAACATGATTGTACAAGAGCAAGTGATCAGTAGCTGCTGTGAAGCCAACGAACCCACAGCACGTACAGTAACCTTAAACGCCTCAAATTTCATTCTAGATCATTCTAGGTTTGTACCCATGTACATCTTTGATGAGGAACAGATTTCTGTGAGCTTACTTTCCAGTGCGCAGCATCAGATCCCGCTGGATCTGCCTCCGCTGCCCACATCCCCAGCGTCTCCCGGCCAGCGCTGCCCGCAGGTGTGAGGTTCCTCAGCCCCCAGTTCACAGCTCAACACAGCCCAACTGCTCAAACTAACAGTGAGATCTTCACACACTGCATATAAAGGTGTTTTTTTTTTTTTTTAAAGCCTTAAGAGCACTTCTTAACAATGTCATAATATTTATGATCATCAGATGAGAACGCTTGAACAAGAATTCAATCTGACACACTGTAGGTCACACTACCACCATGACCACTTAGGTATAATTTTATCTCCAAATACCGGATAACCTCGTATCACGCAATAAGTAGAGTACAATGTCAACGCAAAACATGAAATAAAATCATTGAGAAAATAATAAATGAATCTTTCCCATAAAAACTGCATTGTTAGCTGCATTATTTCCTAGCTTTTGACTTTCAAGTACTTCCTCCTCCTAGACTGTAAGAGTTTTAGAGTACCGTAACAATCACCGCACAAACAGCTGCAGCTACGTGTCCATTTAACACTTACTTTATTTTATTTCATTAATACACTAATGTAAGGCATGCTCACTCAAAAGATAAGAAAAAAAAACCAAACAGGTTTGATCTTCAGAAACCTAAGAACATGAAAAGTGTCCAAGACTGCAAAGATACGATCCACATGCTAAAAGTCTATCCAGGTACTTACTGCTCTATAAACAGAAAAGAGTTCTTGTGGGCAAACTGCAGCACAAAAAGAAAGCCCGTAAGGACGGCGTGGTGCAGAACAAGGGAGAGCTGTTGAGTTTGTCCTGGGCTTCAGTTACGATTAGGCAGAGAATCGTTGAAGTTTATAAGACATACTGAAGTTAGCTTGACACATTGAGGTCTTTTCATCCTACAAAACAGCCTTTCAACAGCCTTGGGGTTGGAGCTAGATGATCTTTAAGGCCCCTTCCAACCCAAGCCGTTCTATGATCCAAAGTTCATAAAGGCACCTGTGTAGCTCTCTTTTTCTAAAGTCACCTCTGGCTGAGAAGCTTGCCTGCCAAATCCTCCTCTTCTTCATTTACACTTTCTAAGTGTCAGGAGCCAGAGGAAAAAAAAAATAGATGACAGAGAGGAGGGAGGTCATTACAGCTGAAATTCAACACACTAAATTCAACACCATCAAAATAAAGAGCTCCTTCCATTAGTCATGAAATTTGGAGCACTGGAAGATCTACCAGACCTATTTTACTGAACAGGGAAATTCAGCACCAGCATATTGTTAAATTGAGTTAGCATTATCAGTGGAAAAAAACATGCTCTATTTCCTATTATTTATAAAGCCCTATCCTTTTCTTTCTTACCAATTACATTCCCTATCATTTCCAAAATATACAAACTGTTTTCAATCAACAGATTTCTTTATTACAGCGTACTGCATGCTTGTTACTGCCTCTTTTCTATATTGAATCCTTGATTGGACAAGCATTTTGAATTTAACATGGACTGTGATTGCACACATCAAACAAATTAAACCTGCCAATCTCTTTTTGGAGGATATCCTTTATATATACTATCGCTGAAGAGTACCCCGAGTACATTTGCTTAGGAGAAATGGGGAAGGAGGAAATGATTATTATGGCAGAGTCAGAAGACATTCATTTTCCCATGATATGTAACTGGCCTTCCATCCTCTTTTTCCTACTTTTACTTTTATAAAATAATTCTGTGAAAACACATTTACTGGCTTTCTCAGCATCTCAGTGACTGTTTTACAACCATCAACCTATTTTTCATTTTGGCCAATTGCTAATCACGCTGTATAGATGAGATTGCAGTAAAAAATGAACTTCCTAGTAAGCCTGAAACTGTTTTTTCTTAGGTTAACCAGTTGCAAAGCCAGGTGACACAGAATAGTAACTTTTTTGTAGAGTTACAGAACTAAAATGTTTTATTTTACGTACACCTGTTCAAAAGTAGACAAAACTTTGTACGATTTCTGACTGTGCAAGTACCCACAAAGATGAAAATACCAGTTTAAAAATCAGTTTAGAGATGCACTGGTTAAAAATCAAGTTTAAGTGGGAAAAAGTCTAAAATCAGAAAAGCTAATAAACAGAACTCCTCCCCCAATATCAAAAAGCAAAGCCAATGAAGCCAAGACAATTAAAGGCAAATCAGAGTGACCAAAACCCACGGAATAAAGCAGAAAAAAATGAAGCTATCTGCTAGCAAGACTTCACTAAAAGCATTCACAGTTTTGTGCACTTACTAGAGCTTAGTATAAATTTTTCCAGTGCAAGTGCTCATGAAACTGAGATATCTTTATCTGGAATATGCTATCAGTTTGCTGCTTTATCTGCATCATTACAGCAGCATAAAATAAAAAGGACAGAGTATTCAGGCAGTTTCTACAACTGATAAGCAGTGAACTTTCAATCAAAAGGTCTAGGAGCCATGTCCAGCCTTGCCATCACGTTCCAACATGATACTGGACCAGCTGCCGAATTCGTTCAGGCTTCAGTTTTTGTCTGTGGAACAGGTTTGATGACATCTCCTTCTCTGACCCATCGCTCGCCTCGCACTGTAAATTCTATAGGCAGAAGTGGTCTTCAAAATTGCCTTTTTATGGTGCATCAGACCTCTAGATAGCAGCATAATACAAATAATAAGTAATGATGTGAACCCAGCCTTCTGAAAGAAGAGGTAAACCAGTACACTGCGCTTCCAGTCTGTGGTTCAGAGATGCCTCCTGCTGGCACCTGTCTTTTTCATGGCGTAAAACGCTCCTACCACAATAATTGCTGAAGGTGCTCAAGTCAGGGTTTACTGTAAGTCACTCTCAGCAAGGCACTTTCACAGTCTGAAAACAATTTACATTTGGGCAGTGTTCAGCCTCATCAAAAGCTCATAGGTCTTCGAGGGCAAGCTGCAATTCCCACTTCTGTTCGCCCAGAGAGGGAGGAAAGCATACAACAAAGGACTTGGATCTTTAAACCAAGAACTTATTTCTGTAGCTAGATCAGTTGTTCCTCTTCCTAATTTTGATGAAATTGGTAAATTCAATGTTGTTACTAATAGCGAAAGCAGATATCTATCATGTCATACAGATCTACATACACATTTCAAATGCGGTGTGCAAAACCAGTAGAATTACCTGATTTTCTCAAAAGCTGAGCTAGAAAGCTTAAAATAAGACTTCAGGAGTCTGCTGTTCTCTCTTGCCTTCGTTCCACACAGCCACACAGCATCTACACCGACCAGGTACCGGCTGACAAGCTGTTGCTTTGATATTCATTAAATTGTAACCATCAGAACAATGAAGCATTTGTGCAGCCAACACGCTGGCCATCCAAAGAACACAGTGACTATGAGGTGCAAAGACAGAGAGAGGTTCCTGGGGGGAGAGAGGAGTGCCCACCATCTTTTACTGCTGCTTCCTGCTACCTGGCTCGAATCTCCACAACAGACAAACTGCCTTCAGGCATGTTTTAAATAGTAACACTGAGCTAGTCAAATTCCTAGTGCCATTGATTGAATAAAAATTAAGATTAGAAAGCGACATGACTGCCCACAGCGCATTAATGAATCAGGCAACCACACGCTCTGCGGGAACTAAGAAGTGGGTTTGACATGCCCTGTGAGCTACTGTTTTCATCAGTGGCACGGGGCTGGCAAGGCCACTCTCAGCTGTCGCTTCCTCGAAGTGCTGCAGAGCTGCAGCACAGCCACAGCCTGGCTTTGGGAAAGCGAAGAACACGCTGCACGTCGCCCTGCTGATCCCACAACACTGCCAAGAAAGCTGCATATGCTGCCTGTAAGAGACAGGAATCCCAGATTTTCACAGAGCTAAGGAAGCCTGGGCGACCTCTCCCTTCAAGCCCTCAGAGAACAAGGACATCAGTGAAAATGCCACTGTGAAAGTGTTTCAAAGCTTTTGGTGAGGTACTTTCCTTCCTCCTTTTATAAGATGTTATAAATATGTGATGTTTCTGAGAGTGGCAGGAAAACTCAAGTTGAGAAGGAAAACTTGAAAGAAGTATTCCTAATGCCAGAATTTTTCAACACCCTGCATTTTACTGCATGTACATCCTCAGCAAGAAACTACTTCATAGCCAATGAAAGACGCAAAATGCATTAAGGCACATGTTGTGAACAGTGGCATAAGAGAGGGAAGGCAAAACATCAGGGTTAAGAAAGATGGATGTACAGGTTTATTGAAATAATTTGCTAGAGATCATGGAAACTAATACTTTCCTTCCAGCTCAGTTTTCTTCTGCGGCTTGTAAGATAAAAGCATGTTGTGCCCATTGAAATTGTCTCCACTAATACAAACATGCCTTATTTTTGTTTTAATGAGACAGAAACTGTGAAGCTCTTTTGATGATACCAGGCACTATTCACAGCCGTAATGGTTTTTAGAATACGTAATCCACTACACAATCACAGGATCAGGTGAATACGCACTGCACAATTTAGATGGGAGGAACTGAAGATGAAAAATGAACTTTCTAGCCTAATCCGTCAGACAAATCTATTGCTCTGTAGACAACAGACCCAAATGTTTTCTTGTAAATGCTTTGGCTTGTGACACTGAAGAAAATAATGGTTTTGTGTCTAATTACAAACTTTATGTGAAGATAACAATTAGAACTTCATCCTAGCAGAAAAATACTACTGCTGAAATCCACCTAAACAGAAGAAATATTGAAGTTACAAAAGAAAACCACCGATTCACCAAATCCAGGAAAGAACATGCACTTTTTGGGCCACGGCAGAAGCCTCTGAATTGCTGCTGGGGCCTGGCTAACGTAGTTGATTGGACTGTAGTAAATACTATGGCATTGGATTGATACTGACGACTGCTCCTTATCTGGACATTAAGCCTGTAACAATTCCAAGTATCCTACATAGGGATTCTCAAATACTGTGCTTAAGCCACATTTTGGGCACCACACCAGTAAAAGTCATATATCCAAAATCATTTTTCAGATACCCAGATCACAAATGTGAATCTGAGCTGGCCAGAAAGGACCAGGACAGACAGGTGTGTCCTGAGAAGGCGCACAACAGTGCAAGACACTTTTTTGGTCAAGGAGTTGTGTTCAAGGTACTTAGTTAAACATGGACAAAACTCTTCTCCTGGGAACACCCCCCTTGTTGTATTTTGCACTACTTGAAAGAGAACTGGGTTAAGAAAGCTCTTTTCTGTTAGGAGAACTAACTTGCATTCCTGCATTGGCTAGTGCCCTCTGTCCTGCTAATTCTTTCTCTAAAACGTTTAATAGCTCATCTGGAGACACACCGCAGGCTAGTTCCTAAACTAGCACAAGTGTTACTCAGAAGCCTTTCTTTCAACGGGTAATCCCTGATTAGAAGAATCTGTAGATTTTGCCTCCAATTTTTTTTTTTTTTTAAATGAGTATGTGTTTTTTGAGCACAAACATGATCACTGAGCTACTCTTTGCATCCTCAGTGGATGCTTATAACAACTGCTGGCACAGAAGCTGAATATCTTCTGGCACTCTGAAACAGGTCGCTGAAGACCCTACAGCACAACTAGAGAATTGCTATGCTGTTTGCCATTTGTTAAGAAAAATTACAATGGACCACTAAGACAATTATTCTGGATTTACACCAGATAGCTAAGTAAGGATTTCCAACTAGAATTGAAGTCTAGTGACAAAAATCAAAGTCCTGAAATGTATGGAGACAACTGATAAATCAATCAAAAAAAGCTAGAGGAGATACTGAAGTTATTTAGAAAGCGGGACACACTCCTCAGCTTGTGAGATCTACTGCTGTATGTGTAACATGAAGGCCATGGTACATCAAGGGACCAAGCCACTGGATGTGGAGCGCCGGTCTGATCCTGCAGTGGTGCCATTAAGTACAGACTCAGTGGCTGAGGCCTTTTCCCCATATTAGCAATTGCTCTCTGAGCAGTAAGCTGTGCCTTCTCCTTTCCCAAAGGATTTCTATAAAAAGGAAATAGCCCTGCAAAGCACAACACATATAGCACTTTAAAATATTTTCAATATGCCTGAATAAGCAGTCATTTTTCTGTGCATAAATTACGTTAAAAACCTATGCAATATTTTTCAAAAATAGTACAAGAATTCCTCTTGAAAGCTATTGTGTAATTCCTACTCTTCTGCAAACCTGAAAATTTTGCTTTGAAATGTGAAGTTAGATTGATACCACTTTGCAAATCACAAATACTCAAAATATTGTCTTTCAGGACACTTACTTGTGAGCAAGAGCAGGAGGGAAACAGATTTATTTTGAAAGATCAGGTAAAGAAGAGGGATACGGGGAGTCTGTGTAAACACTTAGTACTTCTATTGACTCTCACCTGCAAGATCTTACCCAAGCTTCCCATGTGTTATAAAAAGGTGCCAGCTAACAAAGCACGAGGAAAAGCTTTCAGAAATGTGTGTTATTGTTAGGAACCCTGCGGGAATTTGTTGTCACCTGACCATCCAGAAGAAGGAACCGCACCACACTGCGTTAGCACCTTCCTAAGAACTTAGTGCCAAGTCTGCGAAGCCTAACGTATGCCCCAGTGGTGCAGAACAGTCGTGGGACCTGTGTGCATATGCACAACTGCCCAGTAACGTGCCAAGATTTCAATGCAGTGGCCCGCTGGCCAGTAAGGACTTTGCTGGTATCGAGAGCAGTGCGTCAGTGAAATCATAACAGCTGGGCTGTGTCGCTCTCTGCGCGTCACGTCTATGTAGCACTGTGGAACAGGCTTTCAGAAATCAGGTATCTAACGCTAATAAATTACGCACCGATTACAGATGACCTTTGGAGCCGTGGAAGGTACAGTCACAATGATGCATTCAAAAAAATCCTCCTTTTCACTATAATGTCTGAATGTATGAAATTAAATGAGGCTTGCAATATAATCAGCGTGGTTGGCTGCTTTAATATGTTCCTTTTCAATTTAAAATCACCACAGCCCAAGAGTGACGAATCTAATTTGATCAGTTGTTCACAAAAACACTGAAAAGAGATGTCAGCAGATCTATCAACAGCTGGTAACGGCCTGCTTTCAAATGCAATTAATTGGTATTAACACAACCAGAAACTCTTCAAATGTTCAACAACAGTTTAAAGCGCTGCAGTATTATAAAGAAAAAAAAAAAAAAAAGGACAGTGGAAAGGAGTGTTCCTAGTAGAAGCATCTTCAACATCTAACTTACTGCTTGAAAGCACAAAAGCCAGAAAATTCGAATAGGTCAAATCTCTAATAAAGTCGGGTACCGCATAACCCATTGTAACTAGACTTTGTAGGTTTGACTGCTCTTTATAAGGCGTTTCAACTATGTTTCATTTTTAAATGGATTTTTATGAGCTCTTGTGCGTATTAAATACGCATCTTTCACTGCAGTCAAATAAACCCACAGATTACTAGTAAACTGGCATAAAGGCCTGCCTTATGCAAAGAACACATGCTTTCAGAAGCAGAACAAGCTCCCATGTAATTCATACAACTAAAAACACACAGATCTAATTATTTCCCACCCCAAAAACACTAAGAGAAATGCTGTCTTATCTATCGTAACTGTCACGTTTGCCTTACATTAACTTTGTGGATTTTAGCCCTGGGTGCTGCACATACTTCTCTGGCAGAGAAAATTTTTCCAAAAGCTACTGAAACCAATTCCGATCAACGAGAGTGAAGCTAACTTACAAATGGAACAGCACCTTACCAGGCTGCAGTCATTCAGTCAGTTGCTAATTAGCATCTGCATGAGAGGAAATTTTTGAAAGCCTTTCAAATCAAGCAGAATTATCCAAAATACATCCTAGACTGTAACAGCAGATGACTAGCAGACAAGCCTTTTCTGGAGAATGATGAACTGGTGTATCAGCACATCAGCGCTGCTGGGAGGCTTGGAATTCAGGTGCCATTTACTTACTCAAATCTTTACCATCGCTGATCTGAGGAAATGACTTTCCCACAATGTCAGGCATAAGGACAGCATACGCTCAAGTAAAACAACACACCTGAAGGCAAAGTGCTCTGTCAAAACAGTCACTAAAACAGGGAAGATGACAACAGACTAAAGCATCTCCTGCTGCACAGATCAACGACAAACAAAATAAAAATGCTGTTTGTGATCTAATTTTGGATGAGGCATGTGGCTAGAATTAAATACCGTTGCTTTATTTTGCTTATGACAAAACCACAAAGCCCACACCCTTGGTCAACGAATAACCACCACACGAGGCATTTCATCCAAAAAGGCTTGAAAACTTAACAGATAAATCTGTACTTAATCAACATGTGGCACAACTTTTTGTTCAAGTATTTGGCAGAAGCTAGCTACATCCCAACGTAAGCTGTAGACTGTTAGCTACATATCAACATCATAACAACATTTTTAAAATCTGAGCCTTTGTGACAGACAATTTCAAACGTTTTAACTCCCTGTCATTTCAACCTTACTCGTCTTCACCTACTTCCCACACACTATTTTATACATTAAGAAGCAACCTAGATCCCCAAAGCACCAAAAAAAAAGATAAGATGAAAAAGAAGTGTATCTCCTTTCTATCCAGAACAGTAGTATATTATACTCCAAAACTAAAATCACAGAATATCCTGAGTTGGAAGAGACCCACAAGGATCATCAAGTCCAACTCTTGACTCCAAACACTTAATAAAATTCTGCCCACCTTAAATTAAATGTTTATCTGACTGTGAGGGGCAAGACAAATTATTAGTGATACAGGTAATTCCAAGGGAAAAACAAACAAACAAAAACCACAACAATTTAGCTTCTCAGATGGACTTCTGGAATGGCTGCCCAATACAGGGTTATTTCAGACCATGAGCAGGCAAAACTTACATCATCCACTTCAAGAACAACACCAAAATATTCCAGTACTTGCTTGCACAAGACCAATAGCTAAAGGTACATGAAGGTACATAGTGACAGAACAAGGGGGAATGGTTTTAAACTCAAAGAGGGGAGATTTAGGTTAGATGTTAGGAGGAAATTCTTTACTCAGAGGGCGGTGAGGCCCTGGCTCAGGCTGCCCAGAGAAGCTGTGGGTGCCCCATCCCTGGAGGTGCTCAAGGCCAGGCTGGATGGGCCCTGGGCAGCCTGATCCAGTGGGTGGCAACCAGCCCACGGCAGGGGTTGGGGCTGGGGGGGCTGTAAGGTCCCCTCCAACCCAAAACATTCTGTGGTTCAATAGAATCTCTCCAGCTACTTATCTTCAAGCCACACATTAAAACAGAAGAAATCACCAACATACTGTTCTTGCTGGATACATTCAGGTGCTTCAGCAATGTAAAATTAAAAACAATACAAAACAAAAAAACCAACTTCCCCTCCCCCCCCTTCTTTCCCCCTTAACGTTTCCCGTTCTTCCTGTCAGACAAGGGATTAATTAGCACTCACCCCCCCCTTAGAACATTTCTGTACACTACAGAATCAGAGTTCCTCAGAAAACAGCTGCCTTCACGAGCTGTTGGTGCCACAGACACCTGATGAGCACTGCCACTAGTACCTGGCACCAGGAATACCTACTTCCCCAGCACCACCAGGTTTAGAGATGGTGGTCTGCAAACTCTATGTATTGCAGCACAAATTGTGTGTAAGAACAATCCCGGCACACGGTGGAAGAGGGGTATCTGTTCCTCTGCCACGGGACAGGGAATGACAGGAGCTGAAATACTCCCCGGTTCCTCTCTCCTCCTCTGGCCCTGCGTCCTAACTGCATGGGAGTGCTTTTGGTACTGTGCTGACTACACCATCTGCACAGGTGTGAAATCAGCTGGAGGAACAAAAAAAGCCATTGTTGGTGAACTTGTGATATCTGCTCCTAATTTAACTAGACTTTATCAAAGATCGAGGAAACCATGCAATAATGAGGCATGCTTCAGAAAGGGCATATGGAGAGTCTCTAGGTAACAACTGTCCACTCCTGGTGGAAGCTAACACTCCCTTCAGGAAAGCACCTTGAGCAAAGGTCCTGACAAAACAAGCTTTTCACAAAGCAAAGGTGTCAAACTACTCCCTGCTACCTTCAACTTGCAACACTGGGCAATAGTGGTTGAAAAGAAAATGGACCACCAGGGCTCAGTGCTGCGGAACATCGCTCCTGTCATAACAGCATACGGTGACATCAACAAATTCATTATTCTAACACACTGGGCAATGCCAAGAAAAAAAAAAAAAAGAAAAATTTTTGATTTCTTTAAACAACCTCTTTTCTCTCCATTTCTCCCTACACACTTCTCCTGAATCCTCCTAATTTACTCACAAGACATTGCAGAAGCAGATAAAACACACACCTGCAGCTATTCTGACCCAGACATCAGTGCATTCTTTCTCTTTGAAGACTCCTACCCACCCATATGATCCACAAGGACTTGTATCCTCTATCCTGCCCTTCAGGTGCCCTTCAACATAAGCCCGGCCGCCCTGAAATAGTGAGAGATCACATGCTCAGCTGCCCGTAATATGTCAAGGACACAACAATATACTCTGCCCCATTGATGCACCCATCCCCACTACTTGGACGTCAACATACTATTTTCTTTCTTCCCTAGGGAAGGATGTCTACTGATCATCTCCCATCTGGGAAAAGTCAGCAATTTTGAGCAGGGAATATAGGAGATATGTATTCAGCAGAACAATGGGAGTGCAACAGGGAAACAGGTTACCTCGGTACCACAACATTAAGTACTTTCTGACAAAGACTGCATTAGCAGATGACAGGAGATTGAACACATAGCAAACAAAATGCTTTACAGATTTTCCTGTCCTTGATGTTGCAGCTGATCTGGAAGAGAATGTGCAAAGTCCCTCATGCAGAGATAGCCTTTGATCCTACTGTACTAACTTGATACACTCACAAATCCCTGTGTGCCTTTTGTCTTCCACTTCTTAAAGAGGGTCTACAAATAAAATAATGGATTACCCCAAGCTGCTCTATTATAAGGAAATACATTTTAAACAACTTTCTTAAATCAACTTTGTAAATGTATTTTTTCCCTGTTTCATGCTTGACATCCAAGCAGAAAGAAGATAGATTATGTGCTATGATCTGTAGAATATTAAACTCCTCCTTCGGACAAGTTTGTCTAGTTATCAAAATCCCTGTATTTACTGAATATGAAAAAGCAGAGGTTGATGGATTTGGCTTTTAACTGCTGAAATCTTTCGTGGGTAAAGAACAGCTATTAATATATAATGGCTTTTCACCTTGATGATTTTAAATTAATTTCCAAATGACCCCATACAAGAAATTCAGTCTCTAGGTTTGTGTCTTTGAAAAATATTAAGGGCTTGGAAGAATTATACCCTTTGCTTCTTTCCAGATAACCACAAAACAACAGTTTGCTTCTGTGACAGAAGCCAGAACTCTGTTCTGAGTCTGATTTTTAAAGGCTGGTTTGCAGACCTCATGACAGGCTTTTCTGAAGGAGCTGGGAGAGTTACAGCATTCTGTCTCCTCATGGTTAACATTTATGACTGGCTGCCTTTCCCTGAGCCTTTACAATTAACTACGTCTTCTCACCTTGCAGTAGACAACAGAGGTTGCAGCTGTAGAAGGATAATGGAAACTTCTTCGGTGTTATCTTTTATTCTTTGAGGCAATTAGAGTGCTGTACGTAACAATTTCCCACATCTGTCACCTAACATGGCAAATTCATCAATTATGTTCCTGGTATAATTTTTTCTAGTGTAACTTTTCTAGCAATACTGTCTCCCAGACGTGGGTCTCCTTTATAACCAAAAAGCAAAGAGGCATTTCTCACATGGGCTCCATACCAGCCAAGTATAAATGAGATTAGATAAGCCATGCCCTGGACCTACCTATTTCTCTCCACTACACAGGGAGCACAGGCTGATAAATTCATACACAAATGCTTGCACTGCAGACCTCAAAGCCAGTGAAGATGACCGGCATACCTTTGCAGGGAGTTTCCTCCACTAGTAACATTTGGTGTGGAATGACCGCTTAGCACTGCTTAGCCAGAAGGAGAACAGCAGAGCCCCCATTCACACAGTGCCTATATGCTACGTAACAAGAAGTATATAACAAGTTTAAAGAGAGCCAGCAACGAGCCTGCACAGCAGAGGTGGCCAACAGCACCACAGGCTGTGTTGGCAGAGCATTTCCAGCAGGCTGAGGCAGGTGGCCCTTCCCTTCTGGCGAGACACATCGGGAGTGCTGGGCCCAGTGCTGGCTCCCCAGCATGAGAGAGGCACAGACATTCTGGAGAGAGCCCAGAGAAGGGCCGTACAGATGAGTAAGGGTCTGGAGCACCCAGCACACAAGGAGAGCGGGACTCTCAGCCTGAAGGAGAGAAGGCTTGGGGCAGGGGACTCCTGATCTGAGCAGGGGCTTGGACTAGAATTGGCATCTTCTGTGCACCTCTCGTGTTCATACAAGTCTTAGCAAAGCGTATGACCCTTGCCAGTAGAGGGAGGAGACGTACGCAATCCATTGCTCACTCCACTGGACTGTAACCCTTCAGCTTTTTGAGCTGTTTCATATTTTAGGAGTATTCAGATCTCATCTCTGTTAGGACCTCATTGTTGGCACGTGTTGCATGAGGGACAAATTTTAGCTCAAATATCACCATATAAACACCACTTTGCAAGGCATACCAAGTGGTGGATCATTTATGTCTAGGCAGAAAATCCTACCCACGGGAAGACGGAGGTTCTCCTGTTCACTCAGTTCTTCCCTTTGCATTTAAGCGTAAAGCATCAGATGGATTTCCTCTAAAGAGAGCAAAACCTTCACACATACCCCCACGCATTCCTGAGCTTACTGTTGTTGCCTACCACAGCTCCTTTCTTAACTCACCACTCACCCTCTTTTTTTAAAGGCAATGTATATCAGCTGAAATGATAAGGGTGGCTTCTCACTATATAAAAGGCCTGCCACTGCGGTGATTTATATTATCTTTATAATTGGGATGCATTGCACTATAGAGTTTTGATTTATAACTAAAAGTTTGTTTGACCTTCAGGCACTCCCTAGGCCTCTCCTAGTTAGATCCAGTTGGTGACACAAAGCACCCACATTCTTGGAAAGGCTTAATGATTTCTGCGCATGTTCAACAGTTTCTTTTTTCTTGAGCACTGCTCGTAGTTCACACTCTGCAGCAGAATTCCATTTTTAAAACCAAAGTACATACACCAATCTGAATTATGCTAAGAACATGGTTTATCATAATAATGGCCTTCAAAAATGTAATATTCAACAGAAATATTGGCCTGCTCAAGACACTGCAAAAAAAAAAAATCGGCTTGCAGTTGCTGAAGAAGCTTCCCAAGGATGCACTCCATCTGTGAAACTGCTGATATCTGCACAGAAGAGAGGCTTCCTCCCAAATCATATTTTATGTTTAGAGGATGATAAAATCTTCTTTACCGCATACTTTTCCAGAGATTTTTTCCCTTCTCCTCTTTCCATATCCAGAAGATGACATGAAACGACCTGCTCTCAACCATTCTTTGGAAGATGATCAATGCCCATGAGACTTCTGCTTATGGTCGTGCAACAGGCGGAAGTGGGTGTTGGAGGGACAGCTTACACCAAAGTGTTTTGGTTTACCTGTGCTCTAAGGGTCAGTGCAGCAGCTGCAGTCACTAATAGGGCAGAGAGTAACCACGCACATCAAAAAATCCTAAATCATGTCAAATGCTGTAATAGAGCAAAAAGGATCCTTTTTGCTACTTACTATGAAGCTCAGGCACACTCACACCTTAAACGACTAAACACTGAAATTAAATGTATGTTTTGTCTAAATAGGAACGTCTGACTGAATACTTTCTCTGATGTTTTAGATTTGTTACAGCAATGCAATGAAACCAAAATGAACTGGAGGCTTCACATCTTCTACAGAAGTTGAAAAAGGCATGGACCCTCCACTGCAATTTCTGAGCAACACCACACTTTCCCTCTTCTGGAAACATCAAGAAAATACTTTTTTGCTATGGTATTTGCAGTTTGGCTTAAACTTGGAAACAGCAGGTAACTCTTCAGAGAACAGAAGCAGAAAAAATGGAAGTACTGGTTTTAAACTTGCATCCAGACTTTCAGAAATTTAACCTTTAGAGAACAACCTATTTTTTTTCTCTCTAAATGCACCTACAAGAAGAGCTGCAGCAGTTGTGCTTCTCCACATGCATGCATTTTATGTTTCAACATCTGTTGCTTTTACAGAATTACTGGCATCATTTTTTTTTTCCAACCAAGAAGCTACCCTTTCACTTCTCAAATTAAGTAGCATTTCAAATAATTGGCCTATGTGTCAAGTTATCATGAAGTTGAATGCATCACAACCAATCCCAAAACCACTGATGCCTGTACGATACAGAATCTGAAGTATGAAATAAAAAAAATTTTCCACATCAAGATCCCGACAATTATAGTTAACCATTACTGATCAAACCAGAGTAGCTCCATGCTCTTAGAAATATATCAGCTGTATTTTTATTATTAATATATCAGCTAGTTATTTTTATTAAGGATGTTTCAAGCTACACGTTCAGCTCTAGCACAAAATAAATAGACAAAAGCTGCCAAATTTCAGATGAATACAAATGTATATGATTTATGAACAGTAGAAAAATAACCAAATTTTAAGTTCCTCTTCAGTATTAGTTTTCCCTGCCCAAAAATATGAAAGACAATTTCTATCAAAAATATTCATCTGATAAACATGCTACTGCTACATTCTGCTGTCTATGCAACATATAGCGTTACAGCTGAAATACAAAACAATACAGTAACTAAGGCAAATGCTTTAATTCCAACTCCATAAAATCCTATTAATGTCAAATATTATTTGTTTTTATCATCTAAATAAACTAGCTCAGGCTGTCACTCACTCCTTTTTATTCACTTTTTGTTTTGTCTTACTGTATGCATCTCTCACAGAGTGAAAAATGTCTATTTAAAGATAAGTGGAAATACTACAGCACGCAACATTTTCATGTCAAAATAATTACATTATTATATTCTGAGTTAAATAATATAACACAGGAAAACATTTTGATATGCATTTGACAGTTGTAATCCTGGCAGGATCAAATCAACTTCTTCCAAACTAATTTCTACAGGATGAAATGAAGAGCTCCCGAGCCCAAATCAGCCCCTCTACACCCTCATAGATGTGGGCCATGAGAGAATGAAATCCTGCTGTATTTTTTCTTCAAGACTGAGCCAAATTCTAACCTGTCACAAAAGACTGAAGTGCTCGCCAAAGCTGATGGAATTATACTAGCCTGAAACATGACATTTGGTAATCAGAACATTACAAGATGGTCCTGTAACTAACTTAGAAAAACAAAGGAGTTCTCTCTCTTTCCATCTCATTGAACCACTCACTAGGAGGAACAGTTGCTTCTTTGCTAAAAGAGGGGACTTGAACACTGTGGAAGTGGAGGCACTGCTTGCGAGACAAAGAGGTAACAGCTGAGGTCTCACACGCCTCCACGAAATACATACTCCAGGCGGCCTCCTGCGCGCTCCACTGTCGTGGCAGTGATACCCTGGGCTTCGAGTGCACGTTTTTTCCACCCCCCCAGAAACAGATCAATTTGCACTGGTGGACACCACCATGTTTTTCTGACGGAGAGGTGACAAAAATGAATGGAAGTACTTTTTGATTTAATAAACTAAATTTAAGCCGCATTGAGACACTTCTCTGTATTATGCCACATTTTTGTACATACATCATGCACCATTTCTGTACATTTTGCATATTGCTGTTCTCTGCATAGTCTCGTAGTCCTTATTAAAGACTTCATCTCACCTATTTCTCAGAAAAAAGAGCAGAGCTACATTTTCATCATGTCATAATTGACATACATGCTTTGTTTCTTAAGGATACAGGAAGATATTTCAAAAGAAATGTCTCCTGTGCAGTTATTATGCTTCAGTAAGTATAATAATTAAAATAATATTATTTGTGGTATTCATTTAAATCTTGAAGATCAAACAAGGATCCTGTTTTTACAATCTGTGTTCACAAATAACGAATCCCTGTGTTTCTTCTAGAGGTCAATCAAATTCGAACTGGTCTGCAGACATACTCTCCTCAGGACGTGTACGCTTAGAAGACACAAGCTGAAGTTACTACATTTAACATCAAGATGACGAAAGATTCAGATCACCTGTGGACACAGGCCAAATTTGAGAGCTTAAAATAGCTTCTATAAAGTAAAACAGTTGCCTCTAAAGCACAGAAAAATTGTACAAAGATGCACATGCATGCCAAGTACTAAGCCATAAAGTGCTCCACAGAAATTCCAGTGACTTACCTTCTTTGTGCTTCTGACTGACCATTTCCCTTCTGACATGTAGACTACAATTTTTTCCCTTTTTCTTAGTATCACAAATTCCCATCATTTATATTTTGCATCACCTTTCTCACATGCATTCTATTTCCAGGTATTCAAAGTATTTTCCCCTTTGTGTTTCTCTGTATTTTAATATTGCAACATATTATATGAGTATTTTCTCTCATTATAAATATATGAGAAAACTTTGTATTCCTGAAGTCATTTTGGCACAATGCAGTGTTACAGAATGAAAAATCAGCAAGTGTAAGACTTTATGGTACTCTTTTCATTCAGTCTACCAGAGGCAGTAAATGACTTTGAACAGAGCTTCCATCTGCCCAATTTTAATAAAATGTTGGGACAAAACAACCACAAAATGTCCTGAATATTATTATTTTCTATCGTAATATGCAGTAAAATACTTTGATTTCAAACTGCACCATCAGAGAAATTTATAAATTAAGCACGTGAAACAGTGAGTAATAAATGAGCACACAAACATGGACATATGTCCATACAGGAAAACAAATTAAAAAAAAGCAGTTTTACTCAATGAAGTAAATGTTTGGACCATGAGAAATCAGCTGCATTCTCCACGTCTTTGGTGTTATAGTTTTCACTATACAGACACGTGGCCATAACCAGTATCTTTCCAATCCTCTTTACAGCTGACACCAGATTCCTGAACCAGATACACTCGACCAAACCACAAAGAAAAAAGAAAGTTATGAAGGTGTTAACTGAAAGCAGGTACCTCAAGCTACAGAATCTTCCAAATTCAAAGACAAAATGTACCAACAACAAATTTGAAGAGGCTCCTAATCTGTGGGCAATACAGTTAAGGTCTCAAAACTAATTTTAAGGAAATAATAATTAAAGACATGGAGGCTCTTCCAAAACCCTCTCACACTCACTGGTCATGAAGAAGGGGAAAGCGAGAGTTGGTATTATGCGTAACACTACCCACGATCTTCAGTAGGTCACTGGTCTTTTAAATAATCTCTAGTGAACAAATAAGATTTCAGAAAGTTTTTAGTAGATAATTACACTTCCTGATTTTGTAATTAGTGGAACTACATGTAATTACATAATAATTATGACGGTAATTACGTAATTAAGATGTATAATTATGTAGTAAAAAACATTATGGAAATAAAAGCCATCAACTGTATAAGCACAATACATTTTTAAAAATAAATTCTGTATCATCTGTTTAAAGCTACCATTTTCCTCAAAATATCAAAGTGATTATGAGCCATCACTGGCAAGCTCGAAAATACATTTCTTATGCGACTTAAAAATCATACAGATAATTGTATCTTTTTTTAAATCTCTTTGAAACCTTACATTTATATTACCCTTTTGATGTCTCGGCATAAGTATACTGAATGGATTATACAGTTAAATTGTTTATATTTATATTTCCAATATCGACTAAAACATTTTTTTTTTTTTAAATTAGCATAAATGTCAGAATTTTGGTATCTAAAAAACAGATTTTTATTTGAGTACACTGCCAGATCCATCAAATTTAAGGGTCTTATAAAAGGAAAAAGATGCTCTTCTTGCACTTTCCACTGGAGAAAAGAGCTTTCTGCTGTGAGAAGCAGTAGTCACTACAAGAAGCCTTGTCACTTTTGACTAGCGTTGAACACCAATAAAACCCCAAACTTTACTAACACAGATGAAACCAGAAGGACAAAGGTCTCTAATAAGAACAATCAGAGTCGCAGATAATAAAAGGAAATAGTAAAGAAAAAAGGGCTCTACAGAATATTTTCTGTTTTGAGACACTCACAAGAGAACTGGTAAAGCAGCCAGACAGAATAGACAGAACAGCCTAGGCTCTAACAAGTTGGCATGTATCTATGTATGTGCAGGAGTACATACACCAAACCGCACAGACGAGCCCCTTGGCCAGTATCTCCACTGCAACCTGTCGTCTTCCAAAGAGTCACAATTATTCTTCCATTAAAAATTCACTTCAACCTACTATTTTGCACATCAAGTTGAGAACATACTGAGGAAAAACACCCAGTGTAGGAATTACAGGATTCACACAGATATTCAGAGCTGATTTTTTTGGGGGGTTATGTCAAGGACATACCATTTTCCCCAACAGGATTTTGCAGGTTATTCATCCATAAATTAAATTAGGTGCTTCTGGTGTTTGCATGCAAGGGTGAAGCACAGCACAGACATAGCTGTGATAGAAGTGTGAAAACATCCTCCGAATATGCATTGGGATTTTCAAAATCACAGTCCATAAGTATAAGAACAAAACAAGTATATTCTGCTTTCACAAACTAGCATATACATTGAAGATGCAGGTCTTCCCAACAAAGAGGAACATTTACTAACTCCTTCCACAGCGATCTCCCATCCTCGTTTTCTTCTGCTTACCCATTAAGCTGATATGCCCAAACTTTTGCAAATCTAATAATCAGGGGCTTAGTAGCTGAAAACATTCTGTGAAGGAATATACTGCAGCATCTCTGGAATTTCTGTCCCTAAAATACTTAAACGAACTACAAACAACACATGTGACCTTATATCTCTCTGAACTGGGACAGCGGAGAGGTGGCAACTTTCAGTCATATTCTATAGTATGAAACAGAAAAATCCTATGATCAGGATCCTACTTCTCTAAAAGAAGTGTAGCACTGTGAACAATCTCAGTGATATTAATGCACTCCTTTTTAATAATGTCGCAGTCACTGTGAATAGAGACTGCAGCATCCTTATCCAAAGTCTTCCACGAAGGCTTAATTTATGCTAGGAGGGAGAACTGAACCAGAGACATCTGTGTGAGGCACAGTAGTGTTACCGACTTTACGTGGGCTCCGTTTCTCTTCTTTTTTAAAGGTTTTCATTTTACTGTAGAAGGAAAATGAAAACAGTAATATCCTTGAATATTTAACAATACCAATATTTGAATGGAATAATGATACAAAGCTTACTACACTTATTTTGATTTCCTGATGACATAGCCATTAAAATACACTGGTTTCCATTTCTGAAGTTAAAGCATACATTGAGAGCGTACTCCTGTGTTTAAACATCCTGTGCCTAAATCACTGCTAGTTTACCTATCCTTTTTCCACCCAAATGAGCAGAGGATGTTACTACTTTGCTACTCCTACTGCTTGCTGTTTTGACGGAAAGAAGCAGCAGTCCTCCACGCAACAACCAGAGGATCTGTAGACACCCTTGATACCTACTGAATGGATGGATGCTCATGAGCTCAATGGAAGATGAGATGAATTCACAGAGAAGTGCCCCCCGATGAGAGTTACTAAATATCATACCCAGTGGACAAAGTCCTTGAGATGAAATGCTTCGTGGCCGGGAGAGTCTTTGGGAGAAGCAACGCATATGGTTGCACTGCTCTTGTATTTCTCCTTTGGAACTTATTTTTGGAACCTGTCAGAGACAGGGGATGCACAGGGTTCCATGGACTTTTGTCTGGTCCCATGCAAATACTTCTGTTCTTATACTTTCACAACACACTAGGAAAAATTGGACAACTTTGGTTAGAGAAGCACATATCGACCATCAGCAGCCTAGGGCAAAATGAAAGGAAGTCTTGAATGAAGTTGCATCAGCACGTCTCAGGGTGGTAATCTGTAGTTTATTTTTCTGAAGACCTGAAGTAAGGACTGCAGTGTGTTCCCTAAACCAACTACAGTTTAGGTTTTGTAGACAATGTAAAACTGACAGGAGGTGTACCTATGCTAGAAGATCAGAGAAAGGGGATCTGATCTGAGACCTTTCTCCACACTAACCTGCAATTTAACAAGGAAAAGTGAGAAGTACTGCCCCTTTGTACTGATGCATGATTGATACATTGACACATGTACAGGAAAAAATACACCATGCAAAAACTAGTTAGAATCATCTATGCACAACAGCATCTAACAATTACAGCAGATCACAAATGAAACAAGTGAACGATGTTGTTGCAAACACTCTGTGCACCATACCGGTACGAAATAGAACAGTCTGCAAAACATTCAAATCAATCTTCCTGCTGTATCCCACTCTGGTAGAATCTGACACATTGAAGGTCTGATTATTGAAGGTCTTTTAATAAAAAACAACAACAAACTTGAAGAGAAGTGGAAAACTCTCTGCCTGCTCTTCCAAAAAATTCAGGTTTGTTGTTGAAAGGAACACAGAACATACCATAAGAGTTTAAATATACAAAACTCTCTTAAAGACAAGAAACAGTCTGTTACCCATCACGCACAGAATAAGCTTGGGAAACAACATTCACCTCAGATTTACAGAAAAGGTCTCTGTGGTAGGTAGGGAAGAAGAAACTGGTTGAAAAACCTGTCAAGTTGTAGAACCTGCAACACCAGAGGATTGGTTTGGTGGTGTTTTTTTTTTTTTTAATTTATCCTATCTTTACAATGTGGGCTAGACGGACATTGGTATTGATCCTCTTGCAGGGAAAGAGAGCAGGCTCGATGACTTTTGAACTCCCACTGACTTCACAATTATTCTTTTAGATTCCATTTCAATAAATAGCACAGACCTTCAATATAAATAGCAGAACAAACAGAAACCCTGTTCTGTAATTACGGTTCTCTGTTTTGAAGGGCCCAAGACAGAAAATGTGGGTGAAATAGCAGCGAAATCTCAAGGTTCTGAATGGAGAGAAAGCATTAGATCCTTCATATTTCAGGCTGTATCTTGAGTCTCCAGGCACTGAAAACTTTTTTTTGTAGAGGAGCACTCCAAGATGAGTAACAACCTGGAACTGCAATCAAGAATAAACAAAAGCTACAAGAACAAAGAACTAGTCTTCAAAAACTCAGGTAAAAAAAAAAAAGGTTTTAAAAGGCAGAATTGCCAGAAGTTCACATGGTTTAGTCTTTCAAAAAACTACCTCCCTGAAAACAACAACAACAAAAAAACCTTCTCAAACCAAAATCAAAACAATGCTGAATAAGTGATTTAGTCACATACATAACAAAGACAAAACTGAAAATGCTGAAGATTTTTTGTCAACATTTTCGATAAGGGCAATGATGTTGATCACAGGTCAAGGACAGAATGGTTTGTGAAATATGGCATGGAAACAATTTTTTTTT
>VXAV01003006.1:33378-50878 GCA_013399715.1 Alectura lathami
CTTTCAAGAGAAAATAAATATAAGCTTTATGTTAGTAAAAAGAGTACACTAAATAAACTTCCTTCAGTAATAGAAAGTTTTACATTAATTGCACCAAAGCATTACATCTATTGCTAGAAAACAGAACACTGGTATCCATAAAACAAGAAGGTGACCCAAATAATTCTCAACTTCTGGGTACATTTTTAGAGCAACAGAAAGATGTCTTCCTCTCAAAAGATATCTGAAAAATAAGACACAATTGTATATTGTGGATGTTCATCCAGTTTGTCTCTGAACCAAATTTCAAAGGAAGACATAACAGATCTAATTAAGCTGGCCTTAACACTTGCTGCAGCACCAAGCCTGAAATCACTGGCTGGTTGAGTAAGATTATACAAAAACTTTAAACGAGCTAATAAAAACAGAAAAAATGCACTGTGCTGAAAAGGTGAATCATCCAAGCAAGCAAACTCCTAGCAGGGTTCTAGAAATTCCTTGAGTATTACTCCGGAAACTAGTTTTATTTAACTTTGTCCAACTAGTGGGGAGGGTGTGGGGAACATTTTCAGAATAAGGCAGATGGTGGGAAATTATGTGAATGCAGAAGCCATCCTAATATTTTTCAGATGTAATTCAATAAACCTGAAGTCTAAAATTACAAATGAGATGAAGCAGTTCAACATGAACAAAAACAAGAAAATTAAAGTATGACAGAACAAACAAAAAAGCTATAAACCTCAGACATGAACTTCTGATTCAGAAATGACAGGAGGAAAAACAATCTCAAATCTCAAGATTTCTTTCATCATGTAACTGCAAGTTAATGATATGATACAGCTATGAACTACGACCTGTATGTGAGTCAAGAGAGCATCATCAAGGTACTTTCACCAAAGGGACAGATGCAGCGTACAAGACACTGGATAGAGACCATCCAGAATACCACGTAAATTCTAGTTCCTCACACTCTAAGATGAATCCAACCTTGAAAAGACTAAAGGTGCTAGGAAGAAGGATCCTGCAACAGAGGCCAGCTCTTGCTAAAAGAACCTAGAAGTGTATTAATCTAAAATAAAACAGAGATGCTACCACTGTTCCTAAAAGCATAGTGGGAAACATCAGGGAGGGGAAATAAACATTTAGTAAATGGACATAACCCAGCTGAACAAGTCAGAATGGGAAAATTATAGTGAATTTTCAGGCATCATAGGATTAGGGTCTGAAACACATCTTGAACAACAGTGAAAGGTGAAGAACCACCCACAGGTTTCAAAATGAAACCTTTGTAAGATGCGGTGGTCTGCGGTAGCAGGGGATTGGATGTGATCACCCCTGAAGATGCATCTACTCATATCTGCTCTTATATCCTGACGTTAGGCAAGACATCTATGCACAAAATCATTCAGTTTCAGCCAGTAGCAGCTACCATTACATAACATTCCTTCAGCACATCCACAAGGTTCTATTAGACAGAAATGATCGCACAGAGTGACCTTCTCTGGATGTGTGAAGTCATTATGAAGTGCGAGCATTGGACCGAGTTCACTGTCTTAAGAGGGATTAAGAAGCAAAATGGGAACCTTTAAAAGAAGAACCAAGTGTAATAGGTGAAAACCAGACTGTTTGCTTCTTTGAGCTTTTTTTTTTTTGGAGCTGAGAGGTTAAAGCTATATTGGTTTTCATATAAAGCTCATCAAAATATTTAGAAACACTGACTTTATCTAGTCCCTTTCTATCACAAACTTAGTTGATGTTGCAGGGAAGGGGACAGACTTCCACAGCAGAACAGCAATCTGAGCAGCAGGTTACTGAGGCAGCACTTTTTCTTCATCAGCACCACTAAAAGCACAATGGAAGTGCTCTCTGTGAACAGCACACTTCAAAGCTGGGCTCCAAACTCAGCTTTGTTCCGAATTCCACATCAGCCATGCATTAGCCCACCATCAGCAACACTCTTCTGTCAGAGAGTCACTTAGCCACACAAAACCATAGATCCATTACAGCTTAGAAATGTTTTAGCTCACAAATATTATGGTAATTGGAAGATGACAAGGGGAAAAAAAAGTCTTCCTAACATTAGCTAAAATTGTGTGTTTAACAGAGTTGTGTAGACAATTAACATTACTGCTTTCTTGTGCCATTATTTTCGCCCCTGATAAAAAGGGTCTCTTAAATAACAGTTGCAAATGTTTTAATTGGCTTATTTAGATACTGTAAAAATATGTTTTAATTAATCTATTTACTGAAGTTGACATGTCCTTCAAACTTCATGCAAAGAGATTTCTCTAATGGTACAACATTCAGGAAAAGCACTTGTTCCAGAGTGCAATTGCTTCAAAAGAATAGAGACGTATAATCTTAGACCTGTTGTTCCAACACAACATGCTCCTCTTACAGGGGATTCCCACAATCCTACTTTCTTCTGTTTTCTCCTCTACATTACAGCCTAGCAGTACAAACGTGTAGTTCTAGTTTCTAGAATGCGAGTTGCTATTGAGCTATATTTCATTAATCAATAATGTGAACTTACCTTTCTCCTCTTCAGTTATCACTTTATCCACTGCATAATCCAAATCAAAAATGTACCGGTAAAAGCACAGCTGAGTGTACAGGGCCTTATCAGAATACTGTAATATAAAAAGGCAGTAATTAAAAAACCAAATGATAAGTGTGTCTTGTGTACCTATTTCTCTGTCTGCTATCAAAAGATGATTCTTTCTGAACCTTTCTGAAAGATTATGTGTTCTGCTCATGTAATATTTTGTACTATTGTTACTATTGCAAAAAATCTTTTTACCACACCTCTGCACGCTTTTTCCTCACAATTTAAATCATTTCTATAAATCATACTTAATGTGTCCATTCCCGTAAATACAAAAATCACATTTATCTGTTCTTATAGACACACACATTGGTATGATGCTTTGGGACAAAAATAAAAGTCATAGGAACGATGGGACAAAGGAATAACTTTAGTACATTCTACAATGCATTGATCTCAAAAAAGAAAAAGAACAAATGTATATTTTTGAGGAATACAGGTGTTTGGCTCTGTTGCCTCCCTCCCCATTCACACACACAGCTGTGGTTACGTAAATTGTGAACATTCAAATAAGAACAGGTGCATATATACCTTTGCAGCTATGTCATCACCTTGCTCTACACATCTGCGAAAGGCTACTGCATGTTAGCAATCACACACTTAGTTCAAAAGTCTGCAGGTGTGTACATGTGGAATATCATAATTAAATGCTCTGAGTGTCAGCAATGTCACGCCTCTGTGCTGTGTCTACAGTTCAAAAGTACGTCTGTGAGCATTCATGTCACTTTGTCTCCTTGTGCACTAGGGGACTGCTCGAACTGACATGAGATCCACCTTGCCCATGCTACAGCTAAGCTCCTACAAGTTAATGTTCTCCAACTCTTGCCCAATAAAACCACACTCCAGTCCCTGCTGTTTACGATATTGGGGTTGAAATATTGACCAACAATGGTTCGAAGACTTGGGCATTACAGAAGCCTTAATTAAGAACAACTGTAACTGCATCACATGTGGAAGCAGTGTTCATTTTAATCCATTCAGTATATACGTAGCTACGAACTCTTGAAGATCTTCATGGTGAGCCACAAAGCCAACAAAGAACGTGGTTAGATCAATGTTAAATCGACACTCAGCATACCACAAACACTATGAGACTGCAAATGCAGAGGAATAGCAACTGGCAAACTATTTCTGCTTACTGGAATTCTGCTTGTACTTAGCTTTTTACTCTCCTATCCAATTAAGCCAAGTTTTGATACTAAATTCAGCTAATTTTACACTTCTACTGACAGGTTATAAAGTATCTATAACTATTAAGCAACTCACGTTGAGACATCTGACAAGCACTACTACTGCTTTGTTATTTTTTTATATATTTTAACATCATACATTTTTCCACTTCATGTGAACCTATTTTAAAAAAAGACACACAGAAGCTTATTTTATTCCTTATTAGCTATTCTACGATATGCATCATCATTATACTATTATACACCAGTTATTTTTAGTAAATCCTGATTACTGCTTCCTGAAGAAGAAAAAAGGAGGACGACAGCGATTAAGTTATTTGTTTAGTTTTTTAGATTCAGCTGTAATTGCTGGTACACATCTCCCTGACTGCACACATGAAGCAGGTTGAATAGAACACTGAAATTACCTCCTTCATAATAGTTTGTTTTGATAATGTATTGTGTGTCGAGATGATGAGAAACAGTTGCTGTCAATTTGATTAGCCATTATATTTTTATGTTAATTGCCATTATTGGGTCCATTCTGTTTAGTGTCACCATAGAAGCCATACAATGTTAGCATAAATAACAAATTGGAGTAAATTAGGAAGATATATTTTTGCCAATTCATTTTAATTGCCCCTCAGTCCTTCCGTCGGTTAACGCAGCTGTTGACCCATAATAAGCGCTAGGTCAATATAGCTGCTTGTCAATTCAGAAATGCAAAGTGCTGTGTTGCTGGTAATGGATATACAACAACCTTTGCCAGCCAACTGAAGCAAACGAATGACAACCCACATGAAAGAATAAAGCACCAGCTATAGAGTTTAGTGACCTGATATTAGTAGGCAGGCTAATTGAAAGTCACTGCTTAAATGGATAAAGAAAATACAAAAATCAGGATGCAAAAATTTACACACATACAGATAGGTACACACACAGATATACATAAACAATTTTTTAATTTTACTGATAATGTGCCTCCTTCCCTTTAGCTTCCTGCCATGTTTTAAAATTAGTAATCTGGTGGAAAACAAACCGTTTTGAAGATTTTCATGCAACTATGGATATTATGGTACACTTATAAAGCTAAGGAACAGGTACCTTTAATTTAAAAGGACATTAGGAATGACTTACTTCATCACTTTGTGTATTTCTTTAATTTCTGTTAACTTGCAGGTTTGAAGAAAAGAGGAAATCCCTAACCCTAAAACTTCAAACCCAAGTAATACTCTGCAATAACTGGTGAATTTTCGTGCGCAGAAAACTTAACAGCCCTTAAGTTACCGTAAGATCTTCCAAAAATTTGTACCATTTCTGTATTCCTTCTTACCATAAAAGACTGAATGGTGAGTACAAGAAAATCAAACTCTATTTTGAAATTCGTATTTGTTCCACAATGTTTGATTTCTTTATTTCATTAAGAACTGACTTCAGCAGATAAGTCTGCCTCTTTGACAGCTTCCATTCATGGAAAGAACACTGTGTACCAAAGCAACCAAAAAACAACAACTTTTTTTTTTTTTTTTTTCTCATTTCGAACAGCAATAAACAGATACAGGAACGAAAGGTGTATAGTTTGCCATCACCACAGTTATTCATTCCTTTGACAGAAAAATTAAACCTGTATTAGAAAAATAACAGATGAGGAAAAAAAACCATTGTGCTTGGCCAACAAGTATTCATCTGAAGAAATCAGGGTTTGATATGGTTGCAGAATCAGGAGGACAATTGCAAATCCCCAACCTGCCCTCCCAAGAGCATTTAAGAGCACATGGATTACCGAGTAGGAAAATGATGGTGTCTTAACAGAAGCAGCAAATTAGAAGCACCAGCGAATCTTCCCATGAATAAGAACAATAATAGGGTATTAAATGCTCAGTTATAAAATAAAAATAAAAAATCTTGCTCAGCTGACACGTACACCAGGAAATGTTCACTAGGGCATGCATTAGGAAAGCAGGGTTCCCAGCCACAACACATTTGTATTTCTGGAGTTCCCGAAGGTCAGCTGGGCCTCCACACATCCAAATCCTCCCTGTCTTGATAGCAATGAATAGCTTAGTATTTATCCTGTAGCTGTTGATGTTTGATCAAAATACCGGACTGAAAGGCAGAACTGGCTCATCTTCTGCCTCACAGGTCCCTAAGATTTCAGCTCCAGAGCAAGGTCACCTCGTGTGCTTGTTCTACCTCCCTCAAGGCCAACATTCAGATGGTGAACGGTCCCAACTCCCCCATTCCATAACAGCGCAATCAGAGAGTCGGGGATTTTTCCAGAAGCAGTAGACACTGGTTTACAGCCCTTCTGGCAAGAACAGAGAATCAAACTTGGGCTTCTTAACTCTGCACACAGACGGTGGGAAAATTGCCATCGCCCACCCTTGCTTCTCTTCTTCAGAAATGCCAAAGCTTACTCAGCTCTCTGAATGTAAGGGAGCCTGACAGATCTAATCACTGGCAAGCATCCTTCTTGCCCTACACTCAGTGCACGAGAAGAACTTAGCATGCAGTGTCTCCTGCCAGCACTTCTCTTGTGGAAGGAAAATTGCTGGCAGCTGCATACAGGTGCTGAACTTAAAGGCCTCTCCCCCAGTGCTGGCTGCCTGAGATTACATCCCAAGGAACTTCAAGTGAGGTGCCTAACTCTCCTCCATCCTAGTAACAGGAGCCTGAATAGCTAACACGCCAGCTTCTAAAAGCCCTTCAGTAACTGAGGGCAGCGTGGTGACCTACAGAATCCAGATAAGAAAGGTCTGAGGAAAGGAAAAAGGGAAAAATAAACCCAAAAAGAAGTTGATGGACGTTCACAACGGCAATAATGTAGAAGACTGAACTAAAGATTCCAGTTCTGATGTTTTACTTACCCAGATACAGTGCTATTCCTGCAAACACACCTTGAACAGCATGCAAAAGTTCCATATCTGAAAGTGTACATTTGAACTGACCAGAAAACTAAATGCCACTACTTAGACCAATTTTCTCAGAACTGTTGTGAATTCCTGTATTTACCAAAGCAAGATGTGATGGTCAATGCCTTTTAGATGACTCATATTCCTTTAAAGTGTAAGTCTTTTATGCACTTTTTGGCACCCTCCAAATTCCTGCATTTCTCCATAGTCCTGTCACACTCCTGACTCTTTACAGTTTTTCTGAATTTGAATTTTTTTCTGCCCTTTTGCTTTCTTCTGTGCCAGACTCGCCCTCAGTTCTGCAAGCCCTCTCCCCGTTGTTACTTCGTATTCTGTCACCTATGGCTTTTAAGGATGATGAAGGCAACAGGAAATAAAGAAAAACAACTCTCCTCCTAGTTTGCTAACTCTACTAGATTGCTTTGCAACGGAGATAATTTCCACAGGCTACAGAAGTTATTTGTATTACTTCAATTAATTATAACACAAAACAGTGGCACCACTTCATTAATCAGCTGCTTGAGAGAGTTACTTTTGTAAAAAGTCTTTTTGGTAATTTGATTAGAAGGAGCTGTGGCTCTTGCTATTACGATATGACTCAGTGTGTCCAACAAACAAACCACTTAGGGCTAGTTCTTAATACTTTAAAAATAGGAAAGAAAGGAAAAGAAATAGAAAAAAAGTCTCTTGGCAGAAAATTGAGACTTCCAAGGCTCGCATGTAGCAGAGCGAAGCATACAGGAAATACTTCAGAGCCTTGAGAGGCATTTCCTCCCCTCCCCCTTAGAAAGATGCAGTAATTAAAACCTAATTATTATCTTCATTTTAAACAAAACCTAAAGTGAATACCAATTAATAACAACATACTAATGAGCATCTGCTGTGATGAAATTGAATATGAATGTGCTGCAAATTTCGGGTAATTTATTTTTTCGGGGAAGTGCCACTGGTCTCAATCTACTGCTGGAAGATTGTACAGACTGTACACATTTTCCATCGTCTCTCTTATGTGCAGCAATTTCTATTTTCGAAAAGAGGGCACAGCTCAGCACTGTGGATGTTCATGATGTTCATGTACCCAAAAGCTATCCATGCCATGGTGATTTCAAGGCAATAAACTGAAGTGTGTGACCGCATTCTGCACGCCCCTCGTATTCTCTTGGAGGAACAGGCCAGCTGCAACACACCGAGCTGACAGGGCCCCTGGTCACTACCAGCCTCTGAAGGCAGATGCTGCTTTGCAAAAGAGCCTCCTGAAGTTTGGGGATTGATAGAAAAATTAAGCACAACAGAAGACTGGAAATTCTTGGACCTGATGAGATTTTTTTTTTTTTTTTTCCCCATTAAGTAACTGAAATGACAAGAACTTATGCTGGTTTAAGTCCTGTTTTGTAATCAGTCAGAACATTATAGATGATAAAAAATAGCACCACAAAACCCAAGCCTGGACTGTAATGCCAGCATAAGAAGAGAAAAATGGGTGAGGAGCTGGGTGAAGAACAGATGACAACATCTGCTGACAAGGGACACCGTACTGAATGATGGGGTTAACAAAATACCTCCAGCGTAGGCCCTGAGATTGTTCTTACTAAATACCTCCAGTATTATAAATACCATCTTACTAAATACCATCCAGTATACCAGGGTAAGAAACCCTGGATAAAACATAGCTGCCTATTAATGTGATTCACAAGTCACAAAAGTAGAAAAGGAAGGAAATTTTATAGCAATTTTTTTTTCTGGGCCTAATGAAAAATGAGTTATCTGAAACTGGGGAGAGTCCTAAGCCAGAACTCTTCTGCTCTGAGGATTCATAAGGTGACGTCTCAGACTCAGGTACGAAGGTCCATGGAACAGACACAAAATGCAGAGTGAGTGCCAGCAGACTAGCTGGTACTTACCTGCAGAGCTCTAGACGAATGCAAAAATGAATCTGTTGGACAACTCTATGTAAAGCTGACAGTGTAAGCAAAGACATGAAAGAAGCACTGTTCCTCTTCCACAGAGATAGGGTGTTTGAGCAAAAGCACTGAGCGTCATTCATGCTCAACTAACGATTTCTCATCTTGATAGGTATGCAACCGTCTTCCCTATTCCTGGCCTTGTTCGTGCTCCAGTGCTCATTTGAGCTTGTGGCAAACCAAATTCAACTCATGAATTCAGCAAAAAATTACTTCCTATCTAATCTGGAAGAAAACCAGCCCACCAAATCTAACTGCACAGACAACAGCTGGCACAAGGCAAAACAGCCAAACCACACTGCAGCTGATGCGAATAAGCCAAATTAGCTGCTGCCAACAAAGCAAGACAGTATGTCCCTCTGCTTGGGGGGCGTGGGCCCTGCCTTGCGTCCAGCACTCGAGCTCACCTGAGCAGCCCAATGAGACCTGCCTGCGAGAACGCAAGACTTGACTAACAGGAAATCGCTTGCCTCAGACACCCTCAGTATGCAGCATACAGATCTCATTCTGAAGTGTTCTTTAGTCTGAAATTTTCAGCATCGAGATGCTCATGACTAATTCTTTATTACTACTACTTCATACAATTATACAAAAGAGACCAGACAAGCACATCAAGCTTAATGACCAAGTCTCCAACTATCTCAGAAACATTATCTGCTCTACGTACCTGTTATAACAACAGTCGGCAACTGACTGCATAGACTTTAGCTCTGAAGATTTTACATACATGTGAGTACACGTGTATATTCATATATGGCTATGCACTACCTGTATGCATGTCTACACATGTATCTGAACACAGACCATACTTCTATAAAAATACAAGAGCAAACAACAACCATCAATTAGAAGCTTAAAAAAATAGTATGTTATATAAATATTGTTTCAAACTCTTAGAAAAGTCCAGAAACAGTCCTCAAAGTGAATAATGAAATGGATAAACAACTGGTCTTCACATAGAAAGTTAAATAAACTGATAATCAGATACATGAGGTCTTTCCAATGTAATCAAGGTGGTTCCTTTTTTCACTTCTTGTCAGTTCTTCCATGCCAAACAAAACAGGTCTGACCAGTAAGCTCAAGCTCCTAACTGTTACTGTCTATTCTATCAGATTCTTAGCATTTGCTGATTCAGTTTTGGGCCATGACAACTGACTGCCTATGACACCAATGGTTTGGCTGATATGCCCGCACCATTCATACTGGCAACATGGCTACAACTGGAGGTATTTAAAAGATGTGTGGATGTAGTACTAAGGGACATGGTTTGGTGATGGGACGTGTTAGGTCAGGTGGGTGGTTGGACTTGATCTTATCCTTTCCAACCTAAATGATTCCACGATTTTATAACTGAACTGCAGCACTCTCAGGGTCTGCCCAACGGTCTTTCAACCCACAAGCATCAGCCTCGAGCCACAACCCAGCCTCTGAACCTATGCAACATGCAGAATAATTATTTTACCTTGGGAGCTTGTGGGTAGCTCAGATGATGCAGAAGAGAATCAAGACCAATCATTGTCATATGCATACAAACACCTGTAATCTCAGGATTCTGGTTAGAAGATAACTTGACGCTGGTACTTGACACCAGTGCAATACGGGCAAAAGCACTAGACTTGGTTTTATCCAAATAATTAAAGAATTTGCATTCTAAGAAGGAAACCTTAAAAAAAAATTAAGTGTCATCTGCAGCATAACTCACAGACATGGATACTCTGGAACTCTTCACATTCTTCCTCTGAAAGTAATATCATTGCATAACCAAAGGTTTTGCAGACTAACCAGTCTGGAGATGAAGATCTATCCTACACTAATGTTCTTTTGGATGAGGATTGTACAAAAAATCCACCAAGCAATCACTCACAGCAGCAAGATTAAGACTTGAAGTTTTTCACATCAAATCAACACAAAAAAAAAAAAAAAAAGTTTTACTGAAAAAGCTGATGAAAGAGATGCATCACTTTGCAACAGAACTCTCCCAGTAGCATGCACAAGCAGAAATACGAAACTGCATCTACACATGCACTACACATTACTCCAGAGAAGCACCAGTATGATCCCTAAATCAATTATTTTTTTAAGAGCCTTTGATGAAGAGCTCACATAAAATAATTAGCTGCTTAAAATAAGAAGACGACAAACACGATACTGAAACACATCCTCTTCTTGGTGTACAGGACAAATGTAAGAAAAAAAAATCTATGTTTATGTTTTTTAAGACTAAAACAAGCACTTTCGATGACACTTATTTCTGGATTTCTGGAATTATGTGACCCCTGACAATCTGGGGTGGACAGTAAGAAGCAGTTAACAGAATAGGCTTGAAGAAACCACGTTAAATTGAAAACCACCTCTGTAAAACAAAGCTGTCACTCTGCTCTGGAAATGAAAGCGTCATGGCCAAGTATTCTCAATCTATCTCAAGTGTTACAGAAGAAGCTAGTATGGATCCAGAGCTGTTTCATGTCCTAGAGAATTGACTGATTTACTCATTGAATGAGGAGCACTCAGCAGTTAACTAACTACAGGTCATCTACTTACTCAAAACACAGAAGAAATAACCACATGCACAGAAACTCTCAATAGTGAACAGAATTCTTTTACCTTTCAAGTGTTTCCATGTATTTCCACATAAAATTCTAAAATTGTTATTTTTTTATTTCCCTAACAAACAAGAACTGAACCGTAAATCTCCAGGAAACTCACTTTACAAAAAGGTGTATTCCTACAATTGAAAGAATCCAACAGTTAAGAGCTCTATGCAGCTGAAATCCACATACAAAACCTCTGCCTTTACTCATGGAGAACCATTACTCAAGGAGAATGCAACTCATGCACTATTCTTCATGACCCACATTTCTCACAGCTGGAAAGCAAAGAAATCAAGTGGGGCGCAACCAAGAAGACTATATGAAACTGCCTTACTAGGAGTAAATTCTTCCTGCAATTAATGACAGCCGATTATATTAATTCATGTGCACAGAGCCATTGTGTGGCCTTTGGGCTTCATGCAGCAATGAGATCGATTTTGAGCTCATACAAGACACAACACTGCAGTAGATACACTGGGATGTCTTGAGTATCAGTCACCCAAACGCTACCCTGTAGCAATAGGGAGCTGATAGCAATTTATAAATTTCCTTGAGAAGTATACGTGAAGTGCCAAGATACCACACCTAAACTTTTTCTGGGAAGGAAGCTAGCTCACGGGGAGAAGTGGGCGACCCTGACCCTACGGTTCTACCTGTATCTTGAAACAAAACATTAACGTGCAGACTGAATGGTGAACATTGCACTAGTGTGACAACAAAGCAGTAACAATTGATGCTCTTTTCACTGTGCATTAAATGAGTTTGTGTTTTTCTTGACAAACGATGGTCATGTAATTAGGGCTACATGGAGGTAGAGCTAAGGCCATATGAGCAGCTTTGTTTGTTGAGCTTTTGTTTTCCTATGGAATTAAGAGATGAAAAGCCCTTCAGAACTAGCTTGATGTTGAAAGTATTGTGCTAAAACTGTCAGCATTCTCAGCTCTTCCTGTGAAACTGTAACCTCCTCAGTCCATATACAAACACAAGCAATGAAACATTTTCAATATTTTCTGTGAAGGAAAGACTACAGCAATGATACAAAAATAGACTTCAGTAGAAATGTTGATGCTAAGATTTTAACTTAGGTTATGAAATGTTTAGACAGTACCTCCATGTTTTCAGTTCTAAAGACATTTTTTCAACCACATCCAACTGTCTCCTGAAACTTATACAGTACATGCATGTGTTACGTCTCAGGTCTAGATTACAAGAGAAGCCATCTTTCTTCTCCATAATGGAGAAATATGAAGAATAATTTCTTGAGAGTCCATACAAGGTTTTGAATGCTACATGAGGCTCTTTAATTTTAAAGCTCATTAATTTATCTCTAAATGAGAATGAGGAAGGGAAATGGGAAAAGAGCAGGGAAAGAATCTGCATAAGATATTTCCCAGAGCAGAACGACAAATCAATCACGTGTCATCTGCAGTCCCATTCCATGGCAAAGGTTGCTAGAGGCTAGAATCTGCAGACTGGGCGCAAAGCTGCCTTTATTTCTTTTCCTCTCTCTTTTTTTTTTTTTTTTTTAAACCATTTCATGGAATCTGCTGATGTTAAAAAATTGAGGTGTGCTGCTAAGGATGAGCAAAAGGTTCTATCTTGTTATCTTATTTAAGACACATTTCAAGTGTGTTGTCTAAGTCTGATGTTATGGATAACTATGGAAACAGCTGACAGAACCAAGTCATGCTGTCACAATCCAGACTGCAACCCAAGAAACAAATTTAAATTTGGAATAATATTTTTGTTTAGATAAATGATATTCATCTAGCTCTGTACCTGCAACCTTGATTTTGATTTACTTTTTTACAAATACAATCTTTTTGATTTATAAACTTTGTACTAACATGTCAGCTACCCAGAAACATACACGATAGAAGTAAAATCTGTGTAAGCAGCTTGGCTTATAAGTAATTATTTAAATTATGATTTTGTTAAGAAATGCGTTATGTTGCATTTCTTTGCCCAAAAATAATTTCCTAATATTTCTGAATGGCTCTTGTTTAAAACTGAATCTTGATTATCATTCAAGAAGCACAAATACATCATTTAAAAACTGTTTTATTAGTAAATAAACAACACTATAAATAGGCTAGATACACAAGCAAACAAGCACATCTAAATATGTTTTAGATGTAAAAGGATACATGTGAAAACAACAACAAAAAAATCATTTGCAGAGCAGGAACTGAAAATACTGCTTTCGATTACCATATTCCTGTTTCTCCAAACTCAGTGAGTCTCTCAGGACTCATTCCCGCAATTCCAGCTTTAGCAGGGAGTAAAAAGTTCGAAAAGCTAGTTTTCCTCCCTCAACTCCTAATTCACAACTTTTTAATGAATTATTTTTTAAGCTCATCTACTGAGAAAAGAGCAGTTGTGTACAAAGGCATATCTCACTGGCTTAAGACTACTCTGTCACCCAAGGGTTGAAACTAATGGTAGCACTTTAGGAACCAGACACAACCACAGTTTGTTATGTTGTCATCTGCTCCTTCCACAAGTAGCCAATATTATGCAGAATTTATCCCCATATGCTTTCCTACATCTCTCTCTGGGCAAAATAGGTTTTTTTTTTTTTTTTTTTTTTTTTTTTTAAGTCTTCTTCACAACCCAGCAGAGATCAGAGATTCCTCAGCATTGAAAATGGCATTGGCACCAATGTACACACTTAATTTTGATGAATTTTATTTTTTAATGCCATCTTCCCTAAAAACATCTCTGGTATCATCTGCCAATCTAGTAGCATTCTTAATGACCCATGTTTAACCTGATGACACGTGCTGAAAACTGATTGCTGTTGAGGTAGGTTTTGTAGACTGCTTTGAAGATGCAGAGATTCTGTCCTGCATCCTTCAGTTCACAAGTCTAAACAGGAAGACAGACATCAACCCTGAGATTATCCACAAACAAAAAGAAATTAGTCCACCTCAGAACACGCGAAGATTCAACCCTTCTGGCTTTGACTCTGTTGGTTGCTCTGAATAGTGAGGTCAACAGTGTGCACGTGCACATTCCAGGAGTAAAAGCGTAGGGTAAACCCCCAGCCAATCCCAAAACAGGGACTACATTCAAAATGTGATGAGCAAAAAGTTAAAAAAAAATACATGTATAAATGCATATATACACATATGTCTGGACTGTTGTTCTGAAGATTCTCAAATGCTTCAAAAATTGTTTGAAGAACAACGTCCGAATTGCTGAAGAAATCTGGTAACACATGAAAAAATAAACACACAGTAGTGTAGAACTTTCCATATGTAGTTCCCTGATATTAATGAGTCTGTGTGTAACAGTCACAGCTCTGGAAATTACCAACTGGTTACTTGGCATGGGGTAGGGTTGGAGCAGAACAGTGAAACTGCCATTTTTCCAGTTTCCCTACTTCTTATTTGCATGATGTCTCCTTGCCTTTCCCAAGTGCGAGGAGTCCAAGCTGAAAATTACTAGCAGAGCGATCATCACGCAAAACTATCTGGTTATTATGAAAATTCTTCTTGCACTGTCAGTTATCCTAACTATGGCCATTTAGATGAAGGCCAAAGAAGTAAATTTTTACATAAAACATATGAAGAAAGGATACTTCCAAGAAAGACATCCCCAGTAAATGAAAACTGGTTGTCTCAACATTGGTTATTGGTTATCGCTTGTATTTTTAAAAATACATATACCCTTGAACCATCATCTTCAATGGGTTAAATCAATGTTTCCACACTGAAACACACTGGTGACAAACTGTATCTGATAACAACTGATTTCTCTAATGGGTAACTCTCTCAAAGTGATTACTGGAAGCTGAAACAGACACTGGTTTAAATAAAAATCACAGATTCTGAGCAGGTGGAGAAAAGGTATCAGGTGTTGAACTGTGGCAACAAACTATGCCATGGAACAGTTTTCTTTGGGAAGAACATTCTGTACCAAGTTATGGCTCTGTTGGAGGAAACAGAAACCCCAGACACCAACACTACAGAACCCAAGTTAAAAGCGTGAAAGGCTATACACTCACAACTGTGGCAGAAATGATCTTTCCATGGTATCATTCTTTAACAGAAAAGGAACTGCTCTTATTCAAGTGCTATACAAGGCCAGAGCAGACTTGTGTTCCACCTGCATCTCTGCAATGAGCTGTTTAACTTCAGGCAAATCTCTAGGCCTTTTGGTAACTTCAGCTTCCCTAGCATCTGGAAAGTGTTAGGTGCTACTTAAATAAATAAGTAGAATCAAAAGTAGTGTGGCACTAGGTGCTCTTGCACCACCCTTGTTTCCCCTTTTTTTTTAAAAAGTGTCCTAGAGATTAGGCCCTTCCCTCATACCAGGGAACCTATTCATAAATGCATACAATAAAAATGTCAATCATGTAATCTTATAATAAGTAAGGCTGGAAAAAAAAATGACTTTAACCTTTAAAGTATCATACAGCATCCTAGGGCCCAAATTATAGGGAATTAAAAGACACGCAATGAAGGGGACATTCCATTTGAGTATATGGATGTCCAGAGCAGCTACTCTCAGAGGATTTCATAACCATATCTAGAAAAATAGGAAAAATGTAGCTGTCTAAAGATTCTGGCCCAGGAAAAGTGCTATTGACTAGTTATCCATCTTGATAAGCTAGAGACAATAATTCTTATGCACCTAAGGCAATGCACTTGCTGCAAAATACAGCACCCAGAATCGCTGTTGTTTTATACTCTTACAACTTGTTCAAAAATTTGTAATTTTAACACTTATCATATATCTTTTATAACAAAAAACCTCATTCCAGATCTGCACAGCAAGGCAGCTGATTCCTACAGGTATGGCAAATTTTACACACAAATATGAACATGCTCATGTAGGGGCCAGGTCCACAGCGCACATCAAGGCAGTTATGGGTGTGCCGGTACCAGGGGCTACCAAAGGAATTCTTCAGAAATGTTACTGTTCACCTTCTGCCCTCCGGAAGGAAACTCTTCATGATTTTTCATCTTCCTGATAAATACAAGACTCTTGTGAATAAGGCTGCATAACTGCCAAGATCAATTCTGCCAAATACAGCCAGTTGGGAAAGTTTATTACGTCCCTCATTCTTATAGATTATAGACAAGACACAGTTCTTTTCATTACAACTTTATATCATTTATTCATCAAGTTTATATACCCACTCCATTTTATCTTCACTCCTCTGTATAAGACTGCACTAGAAATTGTCTGTTGAAAGCATGTCATGTTTAATACATTACTTCTCCATAAGGCTTCAAGATTTTATTACCTACATTAGGTCATGACGAACATTACAAGAAAATGTAACGCAGTGGATGTATTCAGTCCATAACTACCAATTCTCTTACGAAGGTTTACATGAGTACAAGTGCAAGTTTTCATGTTTTTTTTTTTTTTTTGGTAAAAAGTTTTGGGGATGGGTTGGATTTTTAAAAAAGGTTTGTATAGCCAATAATGAATAATTTTACACATACAAATCTTACAGCTAACCAGAGGAGCAGACAACTCATTTTTACCATAGATACGTTATTGTTTGGAGCTTCTCTATTTCTGCAATTGGGAAGTGAGAGGTGATGCTGAAAGCTGGCTGGAAGATGTAAATTAGGTTAGATAAACTTGTGCGGCAGCAGGAAACCAGCCAAACCTCATACTATTTATTTTCCAATATGACAATAGACTGTTTCGTTAGATGAGGATTTTTGAGACGTTTCCAGCAAGAAGAATGCTCTAGCTCCTCTATATTATGCACTAGCTGCTACTTTACGACTGTTTTAACAAAATCACCCATGTAAAAATCTAGCCAGGAGTATTAGAGCATCAGTGAACAACAAAATAAAAATCTGAGAAAATGGCAACATTTTCTCATCCATGTGGAAGTACAGAAAAGTATTCCTTACCACTTCTGCTATGTGGGTATTCAGAAACATGACATTCAACAAATCATCTAGATCACGTCAACGGAGTAACCAAATGCATAGATGCCTTTTCAAGCAAGGAGTTTACTTCTGTCAATCCATCCAGCTCATGAACAACAGAAGCAGACTTTGATGTTCTGCATGAAATAACCTATGGAGCATAAAGCATTTTACCAAACTACCTCATCAGAGTTACCAAAAAACTTGAAGTAATTGTTGCAGGTCTGTTTAAAATCTCAAAGGAAGTTTAATGAGAGAGAACATGACTTTTTTTTTTTTTTTTTTTTTACAGAAAAAACATGGACCTGTTGGAGCACATCCAGAGGAGGGTCACAAAAATGATCCAAGGGGTGGAACACCTCCCCTGTGAGGACAGGCTGAGA
>VXAV01003006.1:55878-64323 GCA_013399715.1 Alectura lathami
GCTCACATTTATTCATAAATTGTTGCTAACTGACAAGCCTGGACACTTGTAAATACCCACACAAATGTCTGCTTTTCTACTGTTTTTGGCTTTAAATTTCTTACAGCAGTGAACTCCAGTTTAACGGCACATGGGAGAGGTTTGTTTTCCGCCAGATTTGCTATCTTCCTTTCACTGTTATGTGATATCAGCTGGTTCCTGTGTTAGAAGACTGGGAACTTCCACTCACTCCTACTCACTCTCTCTCTGGTCTTCTTGTATTCTTCAATATTAATTCATTGTTAATGTCAAAAATCACTACTTTTTGATCACTCTTCCAGTAACAATACTGTTTCAGCCCCGTGATCTTTATTGACACTTATCCCTTGTGACTCTTCGCATCTGGAGTGGCAAGTAAGAACCAAAAAAATCTCATGTGCTAAATACAACATTGTCTTCTTCAGATCATCCTCTTGACCCCCCATTGTCTCAAACCCTTGATTTTTCTAAGTTTTACATAAGTAAGGATAATTTAAAGACTATTACAACCTGAAATAAATCCCAAAAATTCTCTGTTTTCATTATGGAATCCTTCTCTCGCACTTTGGTTGCTATACCTAAACTCCGGAGAATATCAAGACTTGTAATGTTAACTCCCCCCCTCCTTTTTTTTTTTTTTCCCCCTCTTTTTCCTGAACAAAGAAATGGAAGCCCTTTGCCAGAATTTTACAACATGAAACAGAATCAGCTTCCTCTAATCTGAGGATCCATGAAAATCATCTAGGGTGGAGCATGCAGTCCTAAACTTTGAAAGACAAGAACGTTTAGCTCAATGCGAGGTTCAAATCTTCTCTATTTGTCAGGCACAGAGCCAAATTTGAAGGTGCAGAACCCAGAACTTCTCATCTCCTGAAAATACTCATCACCTCAGAGTAGCCCTAGNCCACTCAGATGAATCATAGAATCATAAAGGTTGGAAAAAACCCCTAAGATCATCTAGTCCAACTGTCAGCCTAACACCACTAAGCCCACTAAACCACATCCCTAAGTGCCACAGCTACACGTTTCTTGAACACAACCAGAGAGAGAACCAGTTGTCAGGAAAGCAGGCAGTTGTTTTTGTTTCAAAAGGTTTGTTTTGTTTGTCTATTCTAATTTACCTGTGTTCTGGCAGATACGTTCCAACAAATTCTAGTTTGCTGACCAAATGCTCATCAGCTGGAAAATTTCCAAACACAGCAGCTGCACAGCATGCTCTCCTCACAGCAAAGAGGCCACAGCTTAAATGTGGAGCAGGAAAAGCACATAACAGTCTCCCCTGAACCAGTCAAGTAACTGGAAATTCCTGCTTTATTCTGCTACCTTTGGCAGATAGAGTTGAGCAACAGGCAACTTTCTTGAGAATCCTGCCCTGCTGTTGTCAAAGCGTTGCCCTAAAACACTTACCTCTGGTCTCAGGATAGCCTTCCTGCAGGCCTGGCATACAGGACCACTCCGGGAAAAACTGAGGGGAAGCCGTCGGGTTCGATTCTGGCAAGTTGGTTCCTCGCATATTAACCAACCCTGCAGAAAGAGAAAATGTAAAAATGAAAAAGACATTTTTAGTATAAATGCTAGTTACAGCTTTCTTTTTACTCCATCCAAACAATGAATCATAGTCAAGGAAGAGAAAAGGAAAAAAAAAGCGCTTTGAAGTCCTCTGTGAAGCGGGTGCTACCCCGTGTGTCCTTAAAATCCAAAAATCGTGTATAAAGAGATGAAGATCCTTGTTCAAGGTAATACAATCAATGATGCAGAAGAAAACTGAAGTCTTCTCACTTCAGATCTCAAATTCTGCACACCTCAGTCATCCCTTCCTTGAAATATACTGACACCTCTGTTGTTCTCCAGTTCAGACAATGTTAACATGCACCAGAATTATTTTATGCAACTATGCGACAGACAGCAAGACATCCCAATTTAAATTTTAAGTAAGGTGTCATTTCTTCACTTGCACTTTTGAAGGGAAAAATAGTTTTAATTTCTAGGTTTGCTGATCACAGCCAGAAGGCTTTGTATTTATTTTTTAAATAGGAAGCTATTGAGACCTCAACATATACTGATCCATTTAGGAAAAACTAACTTTTTACTGCATTAAAATGATTTAAAGTCTGAGCCAGTAAACTCTGTCAGCTCAAGCAGACAAAGCAAAAGGCTTCTCTTAAGAACATAAAAGAAAGAACGTTTCAGGGATCAGTAACGATCTAAGAACATTTTTTTGCACCAGGTCAAGCCATAGGTTACACCAGTTGCATACCCTATCTGCAAAAACCACCAGTAGCAGGTGCCTAGGGAATAGCGTAAGAGAAAGCATAAAGCAAGTTTTTTCCCCAGAAGATTTTCCCAACTTTTGGGAATGGTGCAAGAACCTCCTCAGTCACTGTCTCTGTGCAGTGGTGCTGGATGCATTACTACTCCCAGCCCAATGAACTTCAAGTGCTTTTTGAGCCAATGTAAACTTCTAGCATATACAACACCCTGTAGAACAACTACGTGCTGTGCAAGGAAGTTTCTTATTTCTCTTGAACACACCAAAAAAAGATTTTCTTTTTTAATGCCTTCTAGTTCTTGTATCAGAAGAGAGTAAGAATAATCATTGTGCATTCACCTTTTCCATGCCACTCATGATTTTACAGACCTCCATCACATCTCTTGCAATCAAACTCTTTTCCAAACCTCAGTCCTAATTTATTTAGTTGTTCCTTGCATGGAAACCACTCCACACCTTTGTTGCCCTTTTCTAAATCTCTTCCAGGTTCTTTTTAGAATGAAAGGGTGGGGGAAAATGGGACAAATAGGGAGGCAGACGAAACCAGTACTGAACACTGTATTCAGAATGCTCAAGAACATGAATTTATACAGAAACAAGATGGTGTTTACCATCTTGAGCTCTGCTCCTTTATTCTAGCTCTGTTTGCCTGGTGCAAAAAAGTGAAAGATTACAATTTTATTCTTAAGTTGTAATAGTCAACACACAGAGCTGCAAAATTAAGATGGGATTTTTAGCAACTGCATCACTTGACATTCACTGACAGAGGATTTCATGCTTCATTGTTAACTAATAAGTCAGCTTAGTATCTGAAGGTCTTCCTGCAACTCTTCTCAAACAGTCCCTGCTTTTACTAATCCTGAGCAGCTCAGCACTAGTAAACTCTGTATTTTAGTTTATCAGAGATCTCTGCAGTAGAAGTTTGTGCTGTGAATAGTCTGTTTTTGCCTGCATTTCCAAACTTTTTTTTGATTTCTCCTGCAAAGAAGATAATCTAAACACACTAGGATTCCTGGACTGGATGGAAATATTTCAGACCAGAGGCCAATTCAGCAAATTGCTCACATCCCTTCTCACTGAGTGTGTAACAAGCTGTATCACCATGTTCTGGCAATGACTTTCTGGGCAGTTGGATCTAGTGAGCTAGTGGTCGGCAGCCCTGTCCATGGCAGGCGGTGGGAACTACGTGATCTTTGCGGCCCCTTCCAACCCAAGCCATTCTAGGATTCCATGATTCCACCTGATCTCTACAACAGCAGCTGAGCTTTCCAATTACTGTCATTCCTCCCATCCTTCCACTTCCCACAACCTCACTCAGAGCGCTACTGCCACTATCACCAGCGTGGCTGGGAAGTCAGTAGTGCAAGCCTGACTATACACCTAGCTGTACACCTTCTCTAGCTGATGGAGATTCTGCCTTGCTGACAAAGCATATTTGTTAGTAAGATCACAGAGTCACAGAACATCCCGAGTTGGGCCCACAGGGGTCACCGTGTTCAACCCCTGGCTCCACACAGCACCACCCAACCCAAATCCCCACCCTGTGTCTCACGCAGAGCGGTGTCCAAACGCTTCTTGAACTCTGGCAGCTTGCAGCCGTGCCCACTGCCCTGGGGAGCCTCTTCCGTGCCCACCACCCTCTGGTGAAAAATCTCCTCCTAAGATGCAACTTAAGTTTTCTTTCCTCACTGGCAAGGACAAAACTGAATCTGTATTTTGTGCTTCAGTAATCCACTGTCAATCAATATGATTATGTCAGTATGTTAGCCTAAAGCTAGATATTTGAGTTACTTTATTTCTAAGGCTTTGGAACTTGTGTAGAGGAATACATCAACTTTTACATTTTCCAAAACATTCTTAAAATGGGACTTGATTATGTCTAAACTTTTTTTTTTTTTTTTTGTCGAAGTCTTCCCTGTTGTTTGCTGGAGTACAGAGATTTTTTTTGCAGCTTGTTCTCTAAACGCTCAGATTTCCTGAACACTATGTCCTTTCATGTTTGTCAGCTTTACCCCTTTTTTCAATTCAAAAATATACTCCTCTATAATCTCCTCAAAAGTGCTACAAGTATGATTCAGTTTTCAGTTTCTTTTTTCTTATTTTAAGATGAAACCTCAACTCCCAAATAACTTTCTTTGTTCCAAAAACCTCATTCTCACCATTCCTCCAGACATGTCATATCCTCAGCTTTATCCCACTTGGTGCCATGTGCATCAAAACACTTCCTGTTGCTTTTGCACAAAATAGCTTTCACGCCCTTGTGGGCAGGCTAGAATAACCTTATGCGAGCTTTATGCCAACAGCAAGGTATGCAGCACTACCCAATGTGTGTGCTGTAGCCCATAATGCAGAAATGGAAGGGCACAAAACAGCTCTAAAGAGTTGCAAAGAGTCAGGAAGACCCTGTACCTATGCAGTCAGGGCTCATTTCACCCAGCTTTGGGTATCTAAAAGCCTGCTATCCAGTCTAGTCTCCCTATGACTGTTTACAGCAAATGGAGGATGAAAAAAGCATCTCCAAAAAGCAGTTCACCTAACATTACAGGATTAGGCAAACCATTACCTAGGGATCTCTTAATAAAATAAGGGAATGCTCCATGTCAGAGCAAGCTCTTTGGAAGCAGTATGGTGACTGTAACTAACACCTCTGTTTGGATTTTATTGTTAAGCAGATTAACGACATGAATCATTATACATTTAATATTGCAAGGTGAAAAAATGTCAAAAATTTTCAGAAACCTTCTGTGGATTTAATTTTAGTCTGCTGCACAACTGTTGCCCTCGCAGTCCTAGTACCATTCACCCTGTCGCTTACCAATTATTTATGGCAAATATCTCACAAGTGACATTAGAAAGACAGATGCTGCTCAACAGGACTGAGCTACTTCATCAGCAGAGGCTTCACCAGGAAAGTTGTGATTCAGGCCCTGACCCAAGTTCTCCCACAGTCAGCAGGCACAAATGATCCTCAAGTCAAAAAGCTAGTGCTCAGCTTTGGCTTTGCACATGGGACCTAAGATTTATTTCTAAGAAAGAAAGGTGTTTGTTAGTTGCCTCATTTTTTTTTTTTTTTTAAGAAATCAATTTTAACAGATGTGGAATAACTCACTACCATAAGAAGTTACCAAAGAAAAGAACTTGAGATCTTCACACACTCAGTTATGTAAGTACTGAGAATATTGTTACAGTCACTGTGAGGGAGAACACAAAAACATTTTCAGAAAAAATTGTCACATATCTTCCTTTCAGAAGAGGCTAAGGCCATGCTCTCTGTGGAAAACTGTTTATGCCACATTTACTCATTATTTGGTATCTGTACCTTCCTCTGAAACATCTGGAGGTAGTCTGACACAAGCAGGGCACTAAAATACACAACGAGGCAGGAGAAGGTGTGGAGGGTGTCCTAGCCCCGTTCCAAACCCTCCTGTTTCTGTGCATAATTGTTTTGGTTCTAACTACAGCAAGATTCTGTCTGCACAAAAAGAGAACACTCATGGCTCAAAACATATTAAATGACTACATCTGAACTTTAAAGTAATTTATTATACTAGAAAAACAAAGCACGGAAACTGCCAGATTATAAGGTATTTAGTTAGGGAATGCAAGTGCAACTGAAAAAACAAAGCCTGGAATGGGAGCTGCATCACAACTTCAGCTGAGCAGAACACTCAGAAATAGACAACCAGGAAAATACTGCATGATATAAGTAACAGTGCATTTTCTGCCACCTATTGGCATTTTTAGCTAATGATTAAGAATCAAAGGACTACACCACTTGCAAGACACTGCTTCTATTATCTTGAAAGGGAATGCATAGGTCCTCCACCCAAACCACCATTAAATAATGACATTTGAAGCAAATTTCTTCATGCAACTGCTTCAGTCTAATGCAGTCACTGTTGAAGGAAACACTGGGAAGTTTGCTGGTCACAAAATAGAGAAGGTGAAACAAGACTGAAAACAACAACAACAAAAAAACTTTGCTTGAACTAAAATCAATAGCCTGGGATAAAAGCAAGCATTGAAATTCAACAGCTCATTACTATTATATTCATTTTTAACTACTAAGAACTAATGATCACAGCATAACTTTTGCTGAAAAGTACATTTCTCAATAAACTATTTTTAAATAACTGAGATCTAAATGGTTGTCTACATTAAAAAAAAAGGAATGTGTAACAATATCTGTTATGTAGATACTAACTAAATGTCCCTTCAATTCATAAAGAAAACAATTAATGTGATTTGTCTAGACTTCCTACTGGTTATAATTAACATTAAAGAGGTCTTTTCTTCTTTGTCACCTCTCTATTTGGGACTTATTTGCGTTTGTTTGTACTTACTATCTGTTAATCTCTCCTAACAAATGACAACAATAACTGTTGCTATTATGCATGGAAATTAAACATGTAGATAACTGTGTGAAGGGAGCTATTTTTGAAAAAAGCAGTATCAGAAACATGTAGCTCTTTATGCCTCTTGTTTTGCTTTGATAATTAAGCCATAGCCTTGATTTGTTTTAAACAAAAAACTCTTCCACGGACATGCATGTTGCAATCAAATTCAATACGTGCATTATGTTCTGATTCAATTTGTTCAAGTGCATTATTGTTAACCCTCATTTGATCCATGCCTATCGTCTTCACTGGCCAAACAAAACCAATCCTTCATTTCCCAGCAGCTATCACTAAGCCTGTAAATTAATTTGCAATAGATCAAACAAAATCATAAATAGGAAACCTTCAGTTTTGTTCTACTTGGTACCTGCGACACTGTGGGAAATGAAATGCAATTTGGTTAAAAAAAAAGTAACTATCATTTCCAAACGTCGTCTACAAATGCTTAATTCATTTTAAAATATAAAGAAAATGTCTTCAAAAATAAACCCTGAAGCAAACACATAATATAAAAGAAAATCCCTCAAGAGTACTATGTCCACAAACTGGAGCTAATGGGGGGAAATTTGCAAGTCAAAAGTAATTTTCTTTCTTTGTAAATCTGTTCTTGAGAATTAGTCTCTCTCATTCTGGTGATCAACAAGTATTATAAATATTACCCCAAAATACAGAGGCAAGTGGTTTTGGAACAGCCTTTCAAACAAAAGTTGCAGGAGTCAACAACACATTTATTGAGCTTTCACTTCACGGTTTTTATAAATTACATTTCACAATGTAGTCTGGTTGCCTGCTACAGCAGAGGACTGGATGTGCTTCTCTACAACACTTCATTTCTGTACGTGCGTTGCTGCCTTCAGATAGTCTGGATGCAGAGGGACTAAGATGCTTTAAATTCACATGGAATGAAAAAAATGCAGCAGTATAAAGAAGAAAGCTGCACGCACGGAAGATTATTCAGGTCACTATCAGTCACTTTAGAGCTGAATTTAAAATGTAATTAGTGCTTGCTTCTCTACAGTCTCCACTGGAGACAATCTGAATGTGGATTTTTGAAAATGGGATCTTGGCACATGACGCCCAAACTCCGGATGCCTATGACACCTAAGCCCAAGCACATTGGATCCAAACTCCACGGTGGCTTCCCCACCACAAAGCTGGAATTACCACTGAACCTTACCAAGCCACCCCAGAAAGCAAGCGTGGGAAGACTGCCTGGATCTGCTTTCCTAGTCAACCAGCGTGAGCTTGCTGATCAGTAAGCCAGCTTTTGGAAGGCTGAATCACAGGATTGTGAGGGTTGGAAGGAACCTCTGGAGATCACCTAGCCCAACGCACTGCTAAAGCAGGTTCCCTACAGGAGGTTGCTCAGGAAAGTGTCCAGGCATCATATGAATCTCTCCAGAGAAGACTCCACAACCTCTCTGGGCAGCCTGTTCCAGTGCTCTGTCACCCTCACGGCAAAGCAGTTCTTCCTCCTGTTCAGATGGAACTTCCTGCCTTCCTGTTTGTGCCCGTTGCCCTTTGTCCTGTCACTGGGTCCCACCCACTTGACGCCCACCCTTTAGATATCAGNTTTGGACTAATCTTGTAAAAACTAATTTCAATTAATTCCAGACTAATTAATTCCAAGCTTCAACCTTCCTTTGCCTGCTATTACTATGGATACCATTGCCTAACAGCATAAATCTGGTTCAAGTGGCTCTAAACCCTCTGAAAGGATGAGGTTCCCCCAGTATTTTGCCACTGGCTAAACTATCAAGT
>VXAV01003006.1:64349-82725 GCA_013399715.1 Alectura lathami
GATACCCCCATGCAATGTTAAGAGATTGACAACTTTATGAACTATTTTATATGAAGTTTCTCATGGCAAAGGTGGACTTGACTCAGGGGCTTGAAAGTTATCAGTTCTACCTGCCATAACCTGCTGTACATCTCCAATGTGTTCTCTGTGCCCACCTGTCTGCGTCTTCTCTAAATATCTGAATGTTTCAGGGAACAGACACACAAACGCTCTTTAGTAGTATACAGCATCTCAGGAATTAGAACTTGAGCCAAAACCTTGGTTTGCACATTCTTTGGCAAGAGTTTCCGCTATTAATAGCAGCTACATCTTTTAAGAACTACATCACAATTTACACTTGAAACACGACAAGTGGAATCAATTTCCACTTAAAGATGAACTACCACTATAAAGTCAGGGAAGTTTTTCTGTGGTGTACCAGAAACCCAGTTACTTTTAAATAATTTCAACTTCCAAGCTGCATTTTTGGCCTGTTCAGAACAAAGAAATACTCTACACTGACTCAGTGTAACGCAGTATTGCTGAGATCTCAGCAGCAATGAAAATCTGACTGACAGTGTGAGGAACTAGTGTCACACGCTGGGATTTCTGCAGACAATACAGACTGGAGTGACACTTATATGCTACATTCCCAACAAGAAAGCCCTTAGTTCAAGGGATCGTATCGGAAATAACAAACAAGGTTTCACATAGCAAACTTACTGAGCTGAAGGTCAGCGTAACTCAGGTTAGTCAAGGAACACTGCAGTTTTTCATAGGGAAACAAAACTGGTAAAAACCTCAGAAGACTTCTCTTGTAGAGAAATCTGTTCTATTGCTAGTAGGCACAAGAAAAGGAACTCATTCAATTGTTGAAAGGCCTTCTCAAGATGGAAGTCTCAATGAGGAAAGGCTAGGATTGGCATAATCAAACCATGCTATTCTCCTCTACAGAAAAAGCAAGTCTTTGTTAACTCCTTATGCTGCCCTGGTGCCTGCCTGCTTCCTACACTCTCTCTTGCCCAGCTAGCTGCTTCATTCTGATTGTCCTTGTAGAGCAAGAACAAAGATGCAGGAAGTAGTTGCTGGATCATTCCTGGTGATGGAGTAATTTGTCTGTGAAACTAGCAAAGTAGACTCAGTGGAGGCCTGTTTGATCAGGAGGGCTCCACACAGGTGATATCTTAAAACATCTCACCTAGTCCAGCCTATGCATCTCCTAGGCAGCCTGACAGAGATGGTCATCCCTTTGGGACTTGTAGCTACTGATACAAACAGCTTGGAGACTGAATTATCTGACCTGCACCACATATGAAAGAAACACACTGACGATTAAAAAGCTACCTTTTTGTCCACTCTGTTTGGGCAGGGGAAAGAAAAGGCAAGTAAATTCATTGTCAAGGTGAAATTTGGAGATAATCTTGTCAGAAATTTAAGAGAAATGAAACAGAACATCCTATCTTAGAAGAGCATCATGGATGGAAAATCAGCCATCAGGCTTCTACTTTCTCATCACCTTGCACTATGACCTCCACCAGAAATGAAGCCCTTTCAAGAATATGTAAAGGCCTGCTTCTCTGAGGAAACAAATGTTTTTAGCTCTCCAGAATTTAGCACTAGAAGGTGGACCTGCACCCTCACAGGTGGAGAACCTTACCTATTTTGATATTTTCTTATCAATTATAAACTCCTTGATAATATGAAAGCATACTTTATTGACAAGAATCATATAAACCAAACGTAAAAAACAGAGCAGTGGAGTCAGAACCAATTGGTGACGCAGACATCAAGCACTCATGAACAAATGATATCTGTGAGACTGAGAGAAGGATCTCATTTTTTCTTTGAAGGAAGTCTACAGGATCTACAAAGCTTTTTCACATGTAGGTTCAGACATATATACTAATCATTGTAACCTTTTTGCTTTAACAAGACTTAACTTTGTAAAACATCACAAGAAATTCATGTAATGGAAAAAGCTTTTCTAGTAATTTGGAAAGACTTCATTACTACAAAGAGATCAAATTGTAGGAACCTACAGTCAGGTTCAAGAGATCTCTTACTAGCAATATGTCTGAACTTCACCCTAGAATTTCAACATGTAAAAGAACAGCATGTGCAAATTCTCTGGAACTGCTAGTCATAACTAGATCTTTTACTTAAGTCACAAATCTCTTAAAATTATTTTATCTGACATTCATACTTAAATCTAACAAATGAAAGGATGATCTTTGAGAATGTCTTGTTTTAAATGCCTTACACTGCTGTTCTCACTGTAACATTTAATCATCTCCCAACTAATAAATTCATTTGATATTTTCACAGACTCTTCAAAGACTATTTTATTAAAAGAGCTGGGTCAAGAGTTTATTACTGATGCTGTCTGACTAGAGCTTTCATCTTTTAACGGGGACAGGTACTATGTTAAACATACTGCCAAGCTTGCTCCAGCTGAAAGGAAACATACTGCACCATATACTTAGAATGGGGAAGCACCTTATGCTTCCATAAATTCCTTTAGAAACGTATCTTATAGCTTAATGTATCGATAGCTTAAATTCCTTACCCAGGGAATGCTTATTCAATGTCCTCCGGTATTCTGTTATGTATTGTGTACATTTGGCTTTAAGTTCCACAAAACAAAGCAAATAGTTCTAGTAACTCAATGACTGAAGTTTCTTGAAATTAATTCATGAAACCATTTATAGCCTGTTAAGAGATCCGATCATAGATCCGGTATGGCACGTNTCACAATTCATTGCTGTGGAGATCAAATACTTCCCCTACACTTCTAGTATTTATTGATTTAGGCTAAGATCCTGGTAGAAGGACCTCTCCTAAACTATTAGCTTTACCTTCCAATATGCTACTTTGCATGCCATTTTTCCCTCCCCCTTATGCTTTTAAATATTGTACCTAGTTCCTCATCCAGAAAAAGTAGGTTACATTTCCCACTATCAGTAGTTCTAGAGTCTGATGCTACCTGATCATCCAATTTAGGAAAAAATAAACAGGGACCACAGCTTTTCACACTCCATTTCATGCTGCTTCACTTCAATGGAAGTTCAAGATACGATTTCAATTTCTTTTTGAAGCACTTCCTCATTTTCAGAGCTTCTTGAGAACAATCTAAATTCAGCTGTGGTGTGGGATGGAGTGGATAAAAGAAAAAAAAAACAACAAAAAGCACACAACAAAAATACTCTCACAAAGAAAGGAAATGCCTTTCTTGGATGGTTCATTCTACCCCTCTTGAATTCACCATTTGCCTGAGAAAGCATTATCCAGACTGATTAACAGAGAGAAGCGATCTTTGGGGAAAAATACTGAACTGTCTCTTAAATGAAAGAATAGTAACAAGGAGATATGAATTGCTTCTGAAAGTGTACTCCTTGAAAGCAGTACAGACCACGGAAATGGCTGGTTATACACCCAGTATTATTACCACAGGAGCCACATTAAAGGATGTTATCAAATTGAAGCATGTTAGCCAACAGCGTTTTAGTGAGAGGCAAATAATCACCTTACCACCCCATGAGACAGTAGTGCTGGTAAGAGAGAAGGATACCAAAATATCTCCTGAAGCCTCCTGTTCTCAGAGACACTCGTATCTGTCCCCTCCGTTCCCCACTAGAAAGCTGCCAGCCCAAACTGCCTGCAAAGTACCTGGAGCCAACGGGATCCTCACCCTTGAAGGACCAGATGTGAAGGTCCAGAGCAAGCAGTCAAACTGTAATTAAGGGCAATGTAGCTTCACTAACTTACTACCTTAAAGAAAGTATGACAGAGGAAATAAATACCAAGATTCTCAGAAAAATATGAAGTGTCCTTCTATCCTGAAAAATCTGGTGATATTAGAACGATGGAGCCAGTGGTGTGGGTTCCAGGTAGCTGTTACAGCAAACAAAGCTTACCTTCCACATAAAACTGCTCAGATCCAAAACACCCAAAGAAAAGACCCAAGCCTGCTTCACATGGAAAATCACAGGTGTAAACTTCAGAGGATTTAACCAACAACAAAATCCTGTTCCATAAGACCACTTTTTAGAAGTCTATTCACCACTCACCTATAGTCAGTACCCTTTTATAAACTGGCTGCCTCAAGACCCTATTGGTAATGTATTGCTATTGAGACACACAGTAAGCCACAAAAGATCACATGCCTATTTCTATGCTACTGAAGACGAAAGCTTGTAGATTTCCAATAATGATATTTTGTGATTTGGATATTCCAAAATAATGGAACTTGAATTGCTTTCTGATCCAAACCTGAACAAATCCAAAAAGAAACACCCGAGACTGAAAGAAAACTTCATTAACCCCCAGAATTATTACTCTCAGCAACATCTGTCAGATCAGCTTGACCATTAGTCTCAGAAAAAGATATAAGAGAGAAAATAGAAAAAGCAAAAAATGCACCCCACCACCCAAAGAAAAAGAAAAATGTTCAAGTTAACATAAAAAGACACTTTAAACAAAATTATCAAACAAGACAGAAGTGCAAAAATCTTGCAGGTCAATGTAAGAGTTTTACATGTTATTAAAAATTGATTTTTTTTTTTTTTTTTAAGTAAGACATTTTCAAACGTACAGTCATGTCATTTCATACAAGTTATTTGAAACTTATTGATCTCATTTGTGCGAAGACCAGGCTCTGTCATCAGCCTGCTGAAAAGATAATGGAGCACTCCAAACCCTTATGATAGGTTAGATGCAAACAGTGGCCCTCATTTAAACACATGTAATCGCACCACAGGCGGACAAATTCCAACCTTAACAATTGTACATTATGCACTAAATTAGCAAGCGTGTTCTGCTTTACTTCACAAAGCCAATACCTCAGAATTGCCATCTTCAGTAAAACAAGGTTCTGGGCACCAAAATATGCACCCAAAACATTAAAAAGCAGAGCACAAGTGTTCACAGGGTGAAATACTGCTCTTAAAGAAAACCAGCAACTACCACCTATTTTATTTTACTTAAGACAATATGAAAACAGCTAAATTAGATTTCAAGCAAGCAACTGTGAGAAAATGACTACATGTGGAAAATTACACCGAAAAAAGGACCAGTGAAAGATGTTTTATGTACTTCTGTATGGACATCTAAGACCTCTGGATGGATATTCAAGTCTATTCTGTAAAACGTTCTCCCTATTCACACAACTCAAAGCAAGCTACATTCTTTGGCTGCAATAGGTCACAACTAAGTACAGTACCTTGCCTCAGAAATAATTTTGCTTTGTCTGTCAACTGTCAACAAAGCACAAAGAGCTCATACAGCCCATCCATGAATTGCTTGTTAAAGAATCTAGTGAAATACAAACAATAAGAACTCAAGATTTCTTAAGATCTGTGCCTCTACTTTGGGTAGAAAGCTGAAAACACCGTACCCCCACCACCTTCCCCTATCCTGCCCTCTTCCCTCTCCACTCAAACATACACGTAGTCTTTGAATTCTTTTCCCTGACACAGAAAGTTCTGCAGGAAGCCTGGTGATGTCAGACATAACACAGACCAGGCAAGGAATATCTGACTCTCACCACGTGCTCTTGTACGTGGCAATGTCAGCAAGATTTGTCGAGTCCAGTACGCACCTCAAATATGTAGAGAGGAGAAGACCGTTTATGTGAAACATTCACTTTTGCAACATGGTTATGAACGCCTCTGGAATACTGAAGGCGTTAATACAGTCGTAAAACTTTACAAGTAATAATGCACATACATACATAACATGCAAGTTTAGAGGGGCTCAGTAGAACAAAAAGTAATGGTGGAGGAAATGGTCTCAACAGCCTGGTCACCTTAAACTAGAAAAGCTGAAAGCATCACTGAGCAATGTTTGTTCATCTCAGTTTAATTATTTTCTCCTTGAGAATGGCACTAATGAAACTGAGTATCCTTCATGGTGTGGACGGGCAGTCTGAATGGTCTGCAAACAGGGCTGAGGGCAGACAAGGGAACTGGCTGAGCGGGGGGTTGCTAGGTGATGCCGAATGTAAACCCACAAACTCCCTCAGGTTTACTTTGCTTTCAGGCTGCTCTCACGCAGGCTCTCCAAAGTTTTAAGAATTAATTTCCAGGTAGCTATTTAAAAACAAAAAAGCCAAATAATTAAAACAGAAAAACCGGTCCTCCTCTCCACCAGTTCCCTAGCCTACCCCCAAACAGAAAAACAATAGGAGAAAAGAAGGGAAATCCACAGCAAAAAAATGCAGGAAATCCATTGCAATGTTGTGAATAAGCAAAAGGAAGAATAATATTCTATTTATTTGCACACAATTGCTGAGGACTGACACTTAGGAAAATTTTTCATCTCCTTAGATCATATTTTTACTTCTGTAAATGTAAATAAAAATGACTTCTGAAGCAATACTGTGGGCATTTAAAGCATTTAAGATGAAAATCATGACACATTAATATTTCCAGCGCAGATTACAAAAGCAAACTTTTCAGTGGAGCCATTTGTTTCTGTCCCCATCCTTTTCAGAGCTGTAGTTATTTTTTTTTTTCCTAAAGTATCTGATCAGAGATTGTCCAGTAAGAGCACTTTATTAGATCATCAGTCAGAGGGTTTTACAAGCACCAAGAGCTATGGGCTCAAATGCAGCACATCAGTTTTAATAGCCGAAGGTCTAATAGTAAACTGCAGATACTGCTGAGAACTTTCCATGCACTGAACTCTTGAAAAAGCACCATCTCTCAAGCTTAAATGCAGCTGCCTCTTTCAATGCGGCAAATGGGTAAATTTGACAAAAAAGCCACCATTAAGACTACATGAAAGGCTCAAGACAACATCCTTTCAATGCTTTGTACTTCAGTAATCAGATGTACTTACTCACCCCCTCCCCCAAACCCGATCAAGAACTATTTCTGAATGGTAGGAAATAATTCCACTTTGTACATCTTTTAGTTAATCAAGACTTTCTATTCAGCAATTTGACCTTTTGTTCAAAACAGGATTATCAGTTTTTTCGCCAGTTACCAAGGGCGACTCGCATGGTGAACATAATTGCAATAATTTGCAAAACACCATGGCAACCCACATTACAACTAGGTAAATACTGGTCTTTTGTGCTACATTGTTATTTTCAGAGATGCTGAAGTCAAAGAACGAATGACAAATGAACACAAAATTTATATTTGCTTTGTCTCAAAAGAGAAGAAAATTGATAACAAGAATTGGGGGGAAACCGACTACAGCTGTAATTTCTAACTTGATTAATTAGGATGGTAACAGTCCTTAACAGTATATTCAACAAACAGCCCTGACTTAGTCTCTCCACCCACCTCTCTCTCTCTCTCTCTCTCTTTCTACACTACTACCACTAACCCCCACCCCAGACAAATTTCTGCAGCTAGGAGAACAAACAACTCCATTTGCTCTTTTCTTCAACTTAATGGAATCCTTAATTACAGAATATTGTTCTCCTGCTCTTCATTACACTGAAAACTGAAACTGAGGGAGAGAGAAGGAAGCCAGTGCCACGCAGACGGGGTAGCTACAGTCATCCTATCTGCCTTTTCTTTTTTTGTCCATGACAGACCTAAAGATGAGATGGCATTTAGAAAAAATATATATATATATCAGCAGCTGTTGTACAGCAGATAATTAAGCAAACTATGGAGTGCTCGAGTTCTCTCACTGGCAGTGTTATTGAACCAGGGAAGCTTAAGTCATGATTAAAATCCAAAATCAGAGGAGTAGCTGCTTAAAAAAAACTCTTAAAATAACTAAACTGGGTGGCTTCTAAGAAAACACTTATTTTATTAAGACATTTGGCTATGAATAGTATCATATTTAATAAACAGATTTTTTAAACTTATTTTCTTTTTAATTGTAGGAATCTTATTGTTGCAATACAGGCTTTTATTAAGACTACAGGAAACCACATTCAAACCAAGTATTTCAGAAATATGTTACAAATAGAGGAATAATTCTGCTTAAGAAAAAAATTGCAGAAAACAGTGTAATATATGTTACTAATTGCTTAAAAATAAGTTTACTATATACTACTGACAGACGAGGTCTGTGCTGAAGCATTTATTACGCTACAGTGAACTGACTGAATGGTTGAGACCTTCATTTTCATGATACCATTAATAAAAACAAGTTACACCTCTACGCGGGCCAAATCCTGTCACCAGATGCACGCACATGGTTCCTATAACGTTCAGTAGCACCCTTCAGGAATGAACGCTCGCTGTATGTTCACACAGAGTACATGAAAAATGCATCACGATTGCTGCACGAAGCGTGCAATCAGAAGCCACTGTAATCCTCATTTCAATTCCCTGTACATACAAATCATGTGTCAACTTACAGTTAAGGACCACATCTTTATTTTAATTCTCATTAAAGGGCTGGATTGCCACTAGGATGAAGCAGGCTTGCAAAGCGAACAAGGCTGCTGCTGTATCCCTGCGCACTGCAGACACTGGAGACTATACAGTAAAATGAAGCAAGGAAAACAAAGCGATAAAGGCAACCCAGTCCTGTCCCAGACAGCTGAAAAGTACTTCTGCCTCTGCTACAGAGATTCTCTGTGCTGCTGGCCAAGTCACTCCAACTTTATTGGAAGGACTCGCAAGCAACAGTCACCTGGGAAATCAGGCTGGTTTTGGTGAAATGTGAAAGTCTGCATTGCTCAAGGCTGCGTACACACAACTGCAACCTGAAAGCCATGCTCCGGGCAGTGATACGCAATGCTACGTGCTCTGAAAAATCAGGCCTGTTGCATCACAGACTGGGCACCCACAGTTCCAAATACATTTGATGTATTCACTCTGTGCATTTCTCTGAGAAAAAAAAAAAAAAAAAACTGTTCCCTCACTTTACACAGCTTTTGGAAGGATGTTCCTCAAGAGCCACTCAGTACTACAGTGAAGCGTGCCATGCAGAAAACTCATTGACAAAAATAAATAATTCTAGGCAAAGACACAGAGTGCAGGCAGTATGGTAAAGGACACCCAGCAAGCAATGCCGAGAGAAACCCGTGCTGCCCCTGATGAGTGCCATCCAACCTGCAGGCTGCTGTCTATTGAAAAAACCAAACGACTTGGACTAAAGTTAAGCAGGCAGTATTCAAACCTGGATTTGATGTCCAACTCTGCACTGTCAGGATCTCTCTTCTATTTTCATAGATATTTTAAAAAATACATCTTTCTGCCCATTCTACTTCTAAATACGTGAATGCACAGATTTTGCTGTTTGAAGTGCAGGGAGTAACCCACAATAACACTGAATTTCCTCCTTTTCTACAAGCCACACATTTTGCCCAGTATTTGTCAACAGCAGAGGCAGGCAAAGACTTACATTTTTTTTTATTATTTTCAAATTAAACCACTCAAATGTAATTGCTTTTCCTGTCCAAATTTTTCACAGGCCTATCTTCATCCACACATACGTTTTCATGCATCTTTGTGCTATTTCAAGCCCACTTGCCCAGTCTGGTGGATTCCCAGACTGAATATTCTAATTTAGGCAACTCCACTCAATTTTGCTTTTAGTTTCTGCTACGTTCACCAAGTTCCACTTCTAGTCCTTCATGCCAATTCTAGTCACCTACACCTGTTCCTTCAATCCTACTTCATATGATAGGATGGCTTGGGTTGGAGGAACCCTAAAGAACCCCCCAAGCCCCAACCCCCTGCCGTGGGCTGGTTGCCACCCACTGGATCAGGCTGCCCAGGGCCCATCCAGCCTGGCCTTGAGCACCTCCAGGGATGGGGCACCCACAGCTTCTCTGGGCAGCCTGGGCCAGGGCCTCACCGCCCTCTGAGTGAAAAATTTCTTCCTTATATTTGCTTCTTCCTTTTAAAATTATTACTATTTAAAAAACATACCTAGCTTCTGCTCCATCTATATTTGAAGTTAGTATTTTCCTTCTCTTTCCTAATTCTGCAAAATTCAATGACATTCTAGGCCAGACACTCATTTTCTGGTCAAGAGGCTGAAACTCATTCCTAAAACCCAAAATTCTGATAAGGAATTCTGCTCAACTTGAACATTTGCAAGGACCTACTGCTAAAATAGCATGCTAAACGTTTTTCTTCTAGGCTTGTAAAATCAAATGTTTTGATGGATTTCTACAGGAACAGCAAAAGACAATCTACAGAAAAGAGAAACAAAGAATGAAATACATACTCTTCCTCACAGTCAAGCCATAGCAACTGCATTTCAGGTATGGCAAACTCACCTGAACAACTTTAATGTCACTTTAGTGCACTATCATGCAATAAGCAAGTTATTATAATTAAAGCATTTTCATGCCTGCATTTTCATGTGTGGCCTACAATTAAGCTGATTTAAATTACACCAGACTTCCCCCTTTCCCATCCCTCCTCAGGTGACCACAGCTCTGCACAAATGTAGTGGCTTGCTGGTGCTTACTAGGCAAATTCATGTATCAAGGTGTATACATTTAAATTCCAACTTCTGGTTTTAGAACACTTGGAAACATTAAAACACACACATAGCATACTCTATTCTGAGCTAAAACTGCCCTACTTAATTCCATCTTACATGTTTCAATTTTCTTCCTGCTCCTGCTATTCAGTTAGACATAGCACCAAGCAAGACACCCCAAAGTCTCCAAACCCTTTGTGGCAAGTGTTCTGGGATGGTTAGGCTTCTTTACCCTCCCCTCAGCTACTCATCTGTTTTTAATAACTACTTTCAACACCTTCCCACAACTCTTTCCTTTATTTACCTCTTCCACTGCAGTCAGACTGCATACTCACTTCTTCAGAAGAGACTGATTTCTTCAGTTGGGTCTTATACCCAAAGCCATATCAATCTCCGTGTCAGTAGTAAACACATTTTGAGGCAAAATGTCCACGTAGGCACACTGCCCAGGCATAGACCAGAGGTTATGACAAGAGGCCAGATGGAGATCAAATTTTGAAAGGTGGTTTAAAGCATTTTTAATCATTTTATTACGTTTTTTGAATGGGTGTAGCTGCTACCTGCCATGAAGACCAGAAAGAACTCAAGAATCTAGGCAGATTTGCCTGATTTTCAGCACAGCATGGCTAAGGCTGGAAGGGACCTCTCGAGGTCACCCGGCCCAACCCCAGCTCCAGCAGGGTCATCCAGAGCAGGGTGCCCAGGTGACTTCTGAAGGTCCTCAAGGAGGAGACCCACAGCCTCTGGGCAGCCTGTGCCAGCGCTCTGTCACACGCACAGCACAGCAGTGCTGCCTGGTGCTCAGAGGGAGCCTCCTGTGCTCCAGTCCGTGCCCATGGCCTCCTGTCCTGGCATGGACACCACTGAAAAGGGTCAGGCTCTGTCATCTGCGCATTCTGTGTATTTATGGACATAGATGAGATGCCCCTGAGCCTCCTCTTCTCCAGGCTCAACTGTCCCACCTCTCTCAGCTCTTCCTCATAGGAGAGGTGGTCCAATCCCTTCACCATCCTGGTGGCCCTTCACTGTACTCTCTCCAAGAAGCTCCAGGTCTCTCTTGTACTGAGGAGCCCCAGAACTGGATCCAGCACTCCAGGCGTGGCCTCACCAATGCTGAGCGGAAGGGAAGGATCACCTCTCTCGCCCTGCTCACAATAATTTGCCTAATGCAGCCAGGAACACCACTAGCCCTCTTAGCAGCAAGGGCACATCGCTGGCTCACGTTCAGCTTGGTTTCCACCAGGACCCTCAAGTGATGTCTCAAAGGAACAACATCTCAAAAGAGCTGTTGTAGATTAGTTTAAGATGAAAACAAAACATGTTTTCCTTCATCTTGAAAAACAAATTTTCAGCTAGAACCCAGCTTTACGCAGATTCCACATACAAAATGGCAAGTCAGACCTCTAAAATGTGTCCATGTTTTAAAATATTTTAAAACTTCAGGTTTTCAACTCTTGCACTGACGTAAGGCATGGCAAATTTTATTTAAAGTTGTTTTGAGGCTGGTATTCTGATATACGATATTTCTTCAGCCTAAATTACTCTATACTAACTAAAGTAACCAGATGGGTTTTAAGTTACTAATGCTACTGTGTATTTTTTTTTTTTTAAAAAAACAAACTCAGTGAAAATACAGGCCTATCATAAACTCATAGAACTAAAAAAAAATCTGAGAATTGGAAAGAGACTTTTCTGTGGTTATACAATGGTGACTAACAGTGAGTAAAATAAATACGACACTTCTGTTGTACAGAATTCATCTTATAAAGATACACACTCATAAATATATGTAGGCATAATTTCCTAACAATTGTGTTTAGTAAATTTCATTCAGGAAGGAAAATCAGCGCAAAACCAATGTATAAGCCTTCAAATACACTTTTTTTTTTTTTTTTAAAGGTTACCTTCTAATGAGACCTACAGGGTCTTTAGAGCCAACAGGTCAACACAGAAGTTACATGTCCCAGGAGAGCTTTCTAACTGCAATCTCTTGAGAGCCTGTCTGACAGAAAAATTGTGTTTTTTGAGTTCATGGTAGACATGCATGTTGTCTCTAGGATCAGTATTTTCCAAAAATCTACAGAGAATACTTAGTGTAAGAAACCGTACGTCTGAAACAAATTCTGAATTTCATTTCAACAGGTAAGGAAAAATTAAATGACTGGAGGAGAAGACTACTACTTTATTTTATATGGGTAAAAGAGCAGTACCAATCAGTTTATATACAAAATCTACAAGCACATTTTAAATTGATGGACTATATAAAATATACATGTATAAGAAATGGAGACTGAAAGTACACAGCTGTTGACCTGATAAGAAAAATTAAGCCACCTATTAGTATGAAAATAATGTGGTAAAAACAACGTACATGTTTATAGCATGAAAAAACAGAAATGTAACTTTTTTCTGTATTTTGGAAGAGTGCAGTAACAATCTGATAGCAAATCAAGATCTGTCCTTGGGATTGTTAGCAATAAAATACTTGTTAGGCCTTTAGAACTCAGAATATTCATAGAAACGAATACTTGCACTTAAAGTACTTACAGAGCTAAAACGATCCGTTACTTGCTGAACTTCACAGCACCTGAAACTACCTCAAAAGACTGAGACCGCACCTATCTACAAAAATGGTAGTTTTGGTAATTTTCCTTGTAACATTTAGAAAAGCTAACCAGGATGGACCCCTGCAACTATTTGTATGCATCAGTCTAACATCAACTCAACGAAAAACAACAGAACTTCTGATAGGGACTTTACGTGATCAAGAAGTTAAGCACAGGAATGCAATTGACATCAGTCAATGTTTTTATATAGAACAATATAAACCAAACATGAAGTTCGCTTTTTGGTAACATTACAAGTTTGGTTCAGAAAGGCTGATGTACTATAATTTATCGTCTCTTGAATGGTGTTTGAATTACTTCCAAAGGATACCGCAACAGAATTAACATTGCACAGGGTTAATAAAGTACATGTGAAATGGATTAAGAGGTGCAAAGTTGAAGCGTCTCAAAAAAAAAAAAATCAATTGTCCATGAGACACACAGTGACGACAGTCAAGTATGCATTTGTCAGTTTGAGATGGAGAGGGATTCCGGCGATATATCGCAAAGAAAAGGTTACACTCCTACTCTTCAACATTTACATCAGTGATTAGCAGAAAAGAGAAATCAATTCAGATAAAATCTAAGGATGACAAAAGCAGAACAGTAAATAATGATAAGCTTGAGGAAATTGGTTTGGTAAACTGTGTTCATTCAAAACAAAATACATTTTAGCACAGCCAAACAAAACCTACACACTGGGAACAAAGACTACAGTTCACACCCACAGAACGGCGATACTGTATCCCAGAAATTATCAGCTGAAAAGGAGTCACTGTAGATTAGTAATTCAACATAAGATCTAAAGGCACATACAGGATGTACTGATTCAATACTGAAGAGCCGTGTATAAGTACTGAGGTGATTTTCTTCAAAGACATTACTAAGAATGATACCAGAGCACACAGTTCTGGTGATAAGAGTTAAAAGAAGCTGAAAGATAACTGGTACAGTAAAAAGCCATAAACAAAATTTCAAGGCATCGAAAAAATGCACAACAGCAACAGACTTTTAAGAGCACAATCTCTTATTATCAACAAGAAGGCCGAGAGGTGACTTCATCAGAATGTGCAAAAAGGGTAGGGAACACAGGATACATCTAGAGAAGAAAAGGAAAAATATGAGCCAGTGGCTGGAAAAACTTGGCGGGCTGAAAACTGGCCCAGTGGCTGGGCCCAGTGGGTGGTGATCAGTAGTGTAAAGTCTTGCTGGAGGCCAGTAACTAGTGATGTGCTCCAGGGGGTCAATACTGGTCCAGTCCTGTCCAGCACCTTCATTAATGATCTACATGGTGGGGCAGACTGCACCATCAGCAAGCTTGCTGATGATACAAAACTAGAAGGAGAAGCTGATACACCAGAGGGTTGTGCTACCATCCACAGTGACTTGGCAGGTGGAGAAGTGGGCTGAGAGGAACCTCATGCAGTTCAACACAGGTAAGTGAAAAGTGCTGTGCTTGGGAAGGAACATTCCCTTTTACCAGAACAAGCTTGGAGGACACACAGCTGGAAAGCAGCTCTGAAGAAAAGAACCTGGGGCTCCTGGTGGACACCAAGCTGAATGTGAGTCAGCAACACATCTTCATGGCAGAGAAGGTCAACAGTATCCTGGGCTGCATGAGGCAGTGTGTTGCCATCAGATAAAGGGAAGTGATCCTTCCTCTCTGCTCAGGAACAAAGCGGGAAGTGATGAGCTCCATCTGCTGAAGCAGGTCAGGATCAGTACATTCCTGCTACTAACAAGGATGCTAACCTAACAAAGATGACCAAGACCAGTTTTCTGGGGGAATGGAGAGCAAAGCCTGGATGGTCATAGTATAAGGAGCCATGAGAAAACATCCTCAAGGCAAGGAATAAGCAGGAGGAGCTAGAAGCTTTTGCACAGAGAACTATGACTTCACAAGGATGGACTACAGAGGTGTGGTGTGTGGGACAGCATATAATGGGGTGCTGCAATGGATGGCTATAGGATCTTCAAGAAGGCCAGGACACAGATGGGAGGAAGAGTCTGTGTAGAGGAGCACCCTGAACGCCTTGAGCTTTCCTTTGCAATGGCTGGCAAGATAGCATGCTACCTCCCACTAAACAAAAGAAAAAACAGAGCCAGACTATTCTCAGGGATACACACTCAAACAAGAGGCAACAGACACAAGTCACAACAAAGGAAATTATGATTAGCCATTAGGCACTTTGTTTGCTTGTTTAAACCATCAGAGTGGTCTAGCCATTAGAACAGCTTGCCCAGAGAGCCTGTGGAACCTCCACCCACAGAGATACTGAAGTATACGGATACTAAAAATACAGCTGAACAAGGTCCAGAGCAACTTCTAAGACGGATTTAGCTTCAAAGCTAGTCCTCCTTGAAGCGAATAATTGGTCCAGAAAACCACCTGAGGACCCTTTCATCCTTTTATGATTCTATCATAACTTGTTTGGCTATTATTGTAGATGTAGAGAGGATGTGAGCCATGAATTTCTGATTGGATACAAACTAATTTAGGTGTTAAAAAGATGGAATGGGTAGCCACATTGGTTAGCTGAGATTGATATCAGAAAGAAGGAAAGGCAAAGCAGCATTCCCAATGTTCATCCAATTCTTCACAGCCTCCAGAACTGACTGCAATTCATTCAGAAGTAGTCAGAGGTATTTGATGTTTGTTGCTTGTGTAAGATCACTCTCAGGAGAGCCCCAAGAGACAGATAATGGAAATGAAACCTTTGCCTTGAAAATTAATTTCAGTGAATGTTAGTAGATTTTAATTTTTTCCACTGTGTAAGATCAGTGCTGATGAATGCCCAGTAGCCAGGTGCAGGACAGCAGTATGTATCAACACTGCTTGAGAGAGGCTGTGTAAGGATGGTGCCCACCTTTCTGAGATATTAACTTACACGTCAAAGAGGTGAGCTACACTGAGCTAACGCATGAATGTTGGCAGAACCACTTGAGAGAACAAAGCCAATTAATACAACCAGAATAGCAGTCACGTTTCATACATATGTGCCAGGTGAAAAGAAAACATCAAGGCTCCTCCATATGACAGCTGAAGAGGTTCTCAGGAAAGATGCTCATTTGTAAAAAGAAAACATCACACCTCTCATCAGAGGCACATTTCATTACAGGAGGGTGAATGAAATGGGAAGGATAACAACAAAACCAACCAAACAGAAACAAACAAAAAACCCCTCCACTCCCAAGTCACCTCTCCCATCTCACCCCACAGTATCAGTGGCAAGCCAATCAGGCTACTCAGCGTGGTTTTGCTACTCATGCAAAGCAGGTGAAGATGGGGAGCGCTTTGATAGAAGCTCTCATTCTGCATGACCAAAAATACCTAAGGTCAGAGCACACCTTAGGCCAAGACCATTGCATAAGTGCTACAGGGAAAGACCACTCATAAATACCAGTATATGACTCAGTGAAGACCGCTGGCTTTGGAAAGGAGCAATCTACAGCAAAATGTAGGAACCAGCCAGTTTTTCTTTTGAACCAGAACAACTCACTTGACTTCTCTGATTAATGCCCTCTGATCTTTGTGAATTAAAACTCTTTTTTCCCCCTCAAATACCTACCTTAAACTATACATGCCAACTCTAAGACAGGAACTTGCATGTGACAATACTCTTATTCATGTAAGAATGTTCTGAAGTCCTTTTTTCTCTTCCATTAGCTGTAACACAACTCAGGCATTGCTAATTTACTAAGGCTTGAGAGGACAGCAACAGGGACAAATGAGAAAGGTCAATGGATGGGAAAGGCGGGCAAGAAAATCAAAAGAAAAGACTGAACAATTCAGATTATTTAGTCTACATTTTCAGGAAAAAAGAAGTTTTCCAATTATGTCTCTGTTGGAATCAGGGAAACAACTGATATGTACATATATATGCAACACACACACATATAAATAGCATTTCCTTTTTGGAATCTCCTTTGACTGAAATTCAAGTCAGACCACACATCCATATGGAAAGAAAATTTCTGAAAGTTTAAATTGATAACGCAAGTTTTGTTCGATTTTTTTTTTTTTTTTTTTTTACATTAATGGAATAATGAGTGTGCACACAGATCCTGGACTGGCAGGGGCACTCAGGAAGCCCACGGCTCTGAGAGACCCCTCAGAACAGTCTTAAATATTCTGCTGTCATCTGTAGGCAGAACAACCTGTATGTTTTAGGAACATTTAAAAAATACACTCCCTCAGTTACTATGGTAATAAGCACTTTGTAAAAGCATATAAATATCCAAAAGGTGTTTTTTTTAATTCATATTGACATCAACCTATTCTCCTATGTTATAAAACACATGAAATAACAGAGACTGAAGAAATAAGCTAAGATTCCACTACTGAACGCAACTTTTACAGGAGACTAACACCAAATAATTTTCTCTTTTGCTGTCAAGTTACTGATTTCTAAGGTAGAGACTTCATTTAACTCATGGCTGAGAAACACTGCTCTGGACAGACGGCATATTAAAATACTGTAGAAACAGTAAAGCTGGCAGATGTTTTATAAAGCAGATATTTATAAAGTCTGTATTATAAAAAACCGCTAGCCTGTGTTATAAAGATCTTGACTTAACGGACAAACAAAAATTAAAAAGTTCCATGAGAGTGGTACTTACAATGCCAACACAGCAACCCATAAACATCAATTATAAATTAAACAAAAATATATTTTGAGAGGAAAGGACACCACAAAATATAAAACAGGGATGTTTCAACCTTCAGACCAGGAATCTACCGGCCTCAGTATTCCTGAGAATTCGATGGCAAGCTCAGCGCTGAGCTAGTGGATTCCACTTGGGGAGCAGCCCTTAATCTGCCACCAAGGCTGGTTTGCTCCGTTTCCTTTCGTGCTGGTGGATGCACAGCTTCTTTATAAGCTAGAAAGCATAATACATTTATTCTACAACTATATCAACTAATCTAAAACCAGCAGCAAAAACCAAAAAGCAGAGGCCCATCTATATATATAAATTTGGAATGCTTCTTCACAGAAGACAGCACACTTCTTAGCTTTTGTCTAGTCTTACACTGAACTATTGAATTTGGTTCCTGTTTTATAATCCGTTTTAAAAGACTAGAACTGCACTGTACTGTTTCCTAATGAAATAATTTTGCCCCTCTCCCTTTATCTGCATGAAGAAAATATTCAGGACCAAAACTAAAAGGAGACAAAATCTTAATATGCAGGTTGGTAAAGTTCTAGTCAGTCTCTGAACACGTTTATCTATCCAGTAAAGCTTGTGTTAATGCGATGTAAGAGTTTGGCAAATTCAACTCTAATGGAGCATAAAAGTGCTTTTGCTTGAAAGTGAGATCATTTTTAAAAATTCAAAGCATGATCACTTTTTCCTTTTTTTTTTTTTTTTTTTTTTTTTTTTTT
>VXAV01003006.1:82739-113930 GCA_013399715.1 Alectura lathami
CAGGAACAATCTGATACAAGCAGCAAAGCTTAAATAAACTAGAAACATTTCAAATGATCCATAAAGGATTAATAAGCACTGCAGGAAGTCCTATAGGCTCAGCGTATACATTTTCCATCTTTTTCTCCTGCGACAGACATGACATGAAATTCTAAACAGAACTCAAGTTTCAAAGTCACCGAATGTTAAGGTCTGCAGCTTTGATAGTAGGGTAGAGTGGGGTCACCATCTTGGAATATTTAATTTAAATAGATAACAAAATATTGATTTTATTAGCATAATAAAGCCCCCAAATTATGGCCCTTCACAAAATTTTTTTTTCCACTCACAAACAGGCAAATGGACAAAAGCAAGGCAAAAGGGGTAGTAGTAAGCTACAGGCCACTAATATAACAAGAACAAAATGACAGCTATTATTTTGGCAGAGATAATCTATGCTGAAACACAAAACACACACGCACACAATTTCTTTCAATACAATTTTCTTGTCTTCCCACTGACTTCTATGATTACCACAGAAAGCAGGGTTCTAAACACATTTCTCAATTGAATCTTCAATCAATAACGGTAAAAATTTGAGAAGGGAGATATGGGAAAACGTATTATAGCATTAGGAAATGTTTGCAAAACAGACTGAACTTATCAATATGCATAAAAGTTGAAAGAATAAAATGGAAAAGAACCATCAGAAACAACAGACCGTAAACCTCTACTTTACCAAAATAAGTCAAAAAATCCACTCAAACTCCAAAACCAAACAGTAAGAGAAATTGCCCCAGGCCTGGTCAATATATGCAATCATATTTTCTTTTGTTTGTAGTACCACAGCTGCAAAAAACAAAGAACAATTCTGAATTACCAGATGGCTTATGGGACACGTGAACTCTCAAAAGGTACCTTACAAACACTGAAGAGAGGCATCACTGAAGGAATTTACAGAAAGCTAGAGAACTGAGCTAATCGGAGTCTACCTACTAATCTTAGTTTCATTTTATGAAAGAGGAGTATTAGGGAAGTGAGGAATGGATGTCTGCAAAAACCCAAACCAATAAAACTTCTCGGATCTCAGATCAAGGTCAACTTGACCTAAACAAACTTAATTTGCTAGGAAGAATCCAGACTGACGTAGGCAAGAAGACAAATAATTCATACAGGAATTGAGAGTTGTTGTTCGAAGATGGAAAACTTCAGGCTTTACTAAGTGTGTCAGGCTGTTTACCACCCCGACTTTTTGTTGAGAGCCAAAAATTTCAAGAGTGAAAACTGTTTAGGTGACATCTACACTCCAATTGCAGAAGTTATTAGAAGACTGGGAAATAAGGAAGTTTCAAATGTAACAGATGAGTTCAAAGTTATAAAAGAGCATAAACATAAAAAGCAGCCAGGACAGTATTGGCCATATTAGGGAGGGAGAGAGGAAGGGAAGAGAGATGTGAGAATGATAAATGTTAGCTCACAGTGAGAGACTGAAGCTGAAAGGCAAAAAATTATGCTAAAATAATACACTAATCAAAAGGAAAAGTGAACGAGAAGAAAGAAGCAGAAAAAAAATGAACAAAGGACTAATAGAAATCATTTTCTGTATAAAGCCAGCAGAGAGGCCTCGCTTGAAACGCTGTTTACAATCTTGGGTGCATTGCTAAAAACAGATAAAAGAAACCAATGCAAAGAACAGCAACAAAAAGAGCCCCGTAGATACCAAAGAAAGTAGGATACAGTAATTTTTCTTGTGGTTACAAACACACCAGACAGTGAAATAACATTACTATCTACTGCTCCCTTCAGAGGGAGCAAAAGCATGTTACAAAAAGTAGATATATGTATCAAAAAGGTAAGTTTTGACTAGACAAAAATAAGATTTTTATTAAAAATTCTCAGGCTGAGCAGAATATGATATATGTTTAATACTGTAGCCGTATTAGGTTCAATTACGATCATCAGCAATATTAGGAACAATCCTAGTTCTTCAACAAACTAAGAAAGAAATGCTACAATTGAATACTGAGAAAACCATAGAGATGAAAAGGATTTTAATAAATCGCTGTGGCCTTGTGTACCCAGCAATACCACAGTTCACACCAATTTCAGTGCCCACTAATGTGTTACCACTATCATGGTAAGACAGAAATAAAAGGAGCGCAACAGACAGTCAGTGAAAACAGAAAGCCTAGGAATGCAGACAATGAAGCGTACAGACGGTAAACTTGTTTTGTATACCTTCCTTTGCAATTCAAAATAGAATTTCAGTGAAACTGAAAAGATAACAAAAATCAGAGCAGTGAAGAACAGAAATATCTAAAATGCTCCAAAATAGCCTTTGGATCTGCTTGCCACTAAATGTCATTTGGAAGCTACATTTGGAGCAGACCTACCCATTCCTACAGCTGAAAATTCTTCCAGTTTAGCTGAAAACGTCAGCCACTGCCTAGGAACTTGCATCTCCTGCAGAAAATTCTATTGGAAAAAGAAGTCTTTAATGGAGTTCCTTGAACCATAAGCATCCACCTATCGTCGGATACTGCGCTAGGCAAACTCCTTTCTTAAATCAAACTCACTTGTTCATAGGCTAATACTTAACCAGTCCGTGTTTCTGGGTTGCAATGCCCCACCAAACAAGCACAGAAGACCAAACTATTGCCTCAATATTTAAACCAAACACAAGCATTTGTTTTCTCACGAGGTTTGAATCTGTTTCATTTTCAGAATGTGTTCTTTTATGATTTGAGCAGTGCTAGAGCAAACAAGTGGTACTGCTGCAAGAGAATTAGAGGCGCAGATTGTGACAGGAAAGCACTGTACATGAAAACCAAAGAAACTATGAAATGCATTGCAGATTCGTTTCTGTACCTGCAACCTCCCTTACTGTTCCTGTCCAAATTAATGGTTTGTTGATACAACTTTACAACCCAGTACAAGAATTAAATATATATTTATATATACACACACAGCATGAAAATTTAATGTGTTTGCTAATTTTAATTTCATGGAATAACGGAACCTTGTATTTCCCATTTCCACTCTTGTTTTTCGCCCTTCCTGTAAATTCCTGTCTGACAATGCCAACTCAGATACTTAGAACAGAAGAGACAAGGGTAAGGTAGAAGCAGGTAATTTTAAAAGGTAAGTGAATGAAGGGGAAGGTAATGGCAAACAGATGGAAGGTGCAAAATTGAGCACTTTTAAAAAATTAAAAAGTTTCCAAGGGTAACTATGACATAGTTGTTCACCACGTAGCACAGTCTATAGAAGTTTGTATATTTCTAATATTACCTGAAGAGGAAGAATGTTATCAGTTAATGAAACTATTCACAGTATTTTCACTGTAAACTTTAAAATTCCTTTCAACAGGGATGTATTATTTTTCAGAACATTAGTGAAGATGCATGTATCCTTTCCAGTGCTCAAAAGTAAGCAGCAAGGAATTATGAAGGTGAGGTAGAAGAAATGGGATAAAAGAATGCCTCATTTTTTTCTAATAGCTGATCAACTTGGCTGCTTCATCTAACTGAACAGGCAAAAATGTTAGGTGTTGAGAGCAGAAACGTGTTTCCCCAAAGGCATTATTAACAATTAATAATCATTACACAGTGCCTTGTTTACTTGACCTTGTGTAAATTTAGCAGCCTTGTAATTAGACTCATATTTTGCACATTTGTATATTTCCATGCATAGGATTTGACTCATTCATTCATCCATTAAAATTTGCTTGACAGACATAGATGGATAATCAGGGTACAATTTGTATTTACTGGATTACAGAAAATTGCCCAAACTGTTAAGTTCAAGGAAAGCACATTCTTATCTTTCTCTTGCAAAAGATTTAAAAGCAATTCAGTATCAGAGGATGGCCCAAAGGCTCCCTGAAGAAGTAGCAGAGCTTTTATATTCTGATAGCTTTAACACAGCTTTGCACTAAAAAGATAGGTTAAAAGAAAGAAAAAAAAAAAGAGGACTGGTATCTATACTCTCCTTTAGGCAACGCAACAAAGTAATTCCTCAGTAAGAAACATTTCCCATCTGTGGAAATTAGGAGGGATTTTCTCCCACTTAACCACTCAGTAACTTCCTAACTTTCCAAGCAGGTGGAAGAATTACCCAACTGCTTTCCTGATCAGAAAAAAGTAGTCTCAAAATTCAAATATTTGTTAGCATTATTCATAACAAATACTATTACTCGATTTCATTAAATGTTTTAGAATACAGTTGCTTATCAGGCTCTCCCCAAACCAAAAAATAAAAGATGGGTGAGAACAGCAGCAATTGTCAATACAGAACTCTGGGAATAAAAAGATATGAAAGATTTCTACTGAGCACTCAGTACGGAAAGCAACAAGAAAGAACGGGGAATAAAGAAATTTGTTTACTTCTATGAAAAAAGACAGAAGATAGGAGAAAAGGGCCACTGCTATGGTCTGCATGTGGTGGTATCTCATAACGGAGAACAGCCCTGGCCAACTAGGCAAACGTTCTACAGGTTTCTTCTGAAGAAACGGATGGATTTTTACCTGAAAAGTAAACTCAGACGTACTAACTCAATGCATAACACACACTTCTAACAACTTCTGTAATCTAAAGGCAGTCTTTGTGCAGCTTCTTTTGTAAGCTGTGTAGCTAGCATATCAGGAGAAGTCACTTGTTTCCTTTTGTGAATTTCTACCTCATAGTAGACTTCTTTTAGTTCCAGAAGTCCAACTGAAATAATAAAGCAGTAGCAATAAAGTGGAGCATATTAAAAAAAAAAAAAACAAAAAAAAACACTTCTAAATTGAGATTACTACTTTGGCACCACTTCTCAGATCACACACAAAGTATCTGAAATCTCAGCAAAGTAATGAAAGTGAAGGTAAAGTTTTAGTAAAGCACTACAAGATAGTCTGACAGCTTCTGCTCTGGTAGCAGGCATTTTATTTTATTTTATTTTTTCAATCAACTGAACACAGTTGTGTGTGGACTCAGTTTTCTGTGACCAAATTAATTGTAATGTAGTGAGTCAGTCACATAACTCTACATGGAGGATTTACATGTTTTCTGTCATAAGCATTTAGAAAGGAACCAAAGGAACCTCTTTCTGAAGGTATTAAAAATTCAAATTAAAGCAACAAGATGAGAGCAAAAGGCATCTTCCAGTGTTCTTATTCTTTCACTGTCCTGCCAAGGGAGTCAAAAATTCAATACTTCGTGTTGGTCCTCATCTCTTTACTGAAGGCTGGACAGATTAGCCCAAACTTACATCGTTGTCTTTTCCAAAAAAATAAAAACAACAACAAAAACCCCTGCTGATGGAACAATTCTATCCCTCTTCAGGTTCTCTCACCCAATGCACCTGTACTCAGCACTTTGTTTCCACAAAGACAACCCCAAGAGAAGCGGAAACAGCTTAGCACCAGGACAACACTTCTTCTGCACCGTACCTTCTGTGTTAAGATGCTGGTGCCCCAGGAAGTTCTTCTGCTCAGAACAGAATGCTAACCTCTTCCTAGGCTGAACGAGGAAACCCACATGCATGGCCAGTTTTGCTCCCACTTGAAAAATATGAGTGGAATTCAGTGGAGGATGGATGTTTTGTATTATTCCAAGTGCTATCTATTTTCATTCAGAAAAGTGATGGAGATGGTTCAAGATTAATACCAGCAACTTATATTATCATTATAGGAACTGCTTAGAGATAGATGGATGGATGAATATCTAGCCTTAATGCTTCCAGAACCAAAATCAGGTTCTTGTAGCACTACATGCACTAGATTTCCCATTCCTGTTTTCAGGTTTTGGCAGATGGTCCTCAAACAAGGGGGGAAACTGAGCCACAATTTAAATCTTATCACTTTTCTAAACACTAGAAATGGCATTTTCCAAATATCTACTCCATCATTGTTCTAGCAAGCAAAATAATGCTCCAGTGTATCAGTTCTAAAGCTGAAGAGGTTATTTTGTATAGATGTGGTACACTATCAGAGTTCCAAAACACGTAGAAGATAGAAGAACCAAAACTCCCTTGTTAATATCATTATGCAAACAGATGGAATGTCCTACAAGCTACTATGAAGTCTGTTAGAAAAGAAAGGAATCTGAAGAAAGTATCACAATGGGAGAAGCCCCTCTTGCATTGTGTCTTTCACTAACTTGTTGATTTTAAGGATGTCATTCTTCCTCTGATTTTGACTCTGAAGATCTTTCCTATTGTAACAAAGTATATAATTTCCTAGCACTAAAATATATACTTTTCTAGCACTGTATCATATTTCATGCCTTCCACATAGTTTAGTGGCTCACCAATAAAGGATAAAAAAAAAAATGGAAAATTTTGTAACTAAAGAGTTATCTGCAATTGAGAGTGGAGGGAGGGGAAAAAAATTCTGTCTAGACATCTTTCTTCTGGAAAAAGAGCTTGCTTGAAATCATTCTGAGATGGTATCAGTGACTATGACACTGGCATCTCCCTAGCCCTGGTTATGATACTCATCTTGGCTACGAAGCTGGCTCCTCTCACGTGCAAATCCGTATCTAGAAAGGAACCAGTTTATCATAGAATCATAGAATGGCTTGGGTTGGAAGGGACCTCAGAGATCATCTAGTTCCAACCCCCCTGCCGTGGACAGGGCTGCCAGCCACTGGCTCACTAGATCAAACTGCCCAGGAACCCATCCAGCCTGGCCTTGAACACAGCCAGGGATGGGGCAGCCACAGCTTCTCTGGGCAGCCTGTGCCAGCGCCTCACCACTCTCTCAGTGAAGAATTTCTTCCTGATGTCCAACCTAAACCTCCCCTCTTTCAGTTTTAGCCCACTCCTCCTTGTCCTACCATTATCCACCCGTGCAAAAAGTCGGTCCCCCTCCTGCCTGTAAGCTCCTTTCAAGTGTTGGAAGGCCGCAATGAGGTCTCCCCGGAGCCTTCTCTTTTCCAAGCTGAACAATCCCAACTCCCTCAACCTTTCCTCATAGGAGAGGTGCTCCAGCCCTCTGATCGTTTTGGTGGCCCTCCTCTGGACCCGCTCCAACAGCTCCACATCCCCTCTGTACTGGGGGCCCCAGGCCTGGACACAGTACTCCAGGTGAGGCCTTCCAAGGGCAGAGTAGAGGGGGACGATCACCTCCCTCTCCCTGCTGGCCACCCCTCTCTTGATGCAGCCCAGGATGCCATTGGCCTTCCTGGCTGCAAGAGCGCACTGCCGGCTCATGGCCAGCTTTTCGTCAATCACAACGCCCAAGTCCTTCTCCGCAGGGCTGCTCTCAAGGAGTTCTTCTCCCAGTCTGTACACACACCTGGGATTGCCCCGACCCAAGTGCAACACCTTGCACTTGGCCTTGTTGAACCTCATCAGGTTCTCGTGGGCCCACTTTTCCAGCCTGTCCAGGTCCCTCTGGATGGCATCCCTTCCTTCAGGGGTATCAACTGCACCACTCAGCTTGGTGTCATCAGCAAACTTGCTGAGGGTGCACTCGATCCCACAGTCTAAGTCATCAATAAAGATGTTGAAGAGCACCGGTCCCAGGACGGACCCCTGGGGGACACCGCTTGTGACCGGCCTCCATCTGGACATAGAGCCATTGACTACAACCCTTTGGGTGCAACCATCCAAGCCAGTTCTTTATCCAGCGAACAGTCCACCCATCAAATCCACATCTCTTCAGTTTAGAGATAAGGATATGGTGCGGGACCGTGTCAAATGCCTTGCACAAGTCCAGGTAGACGACATCCGTCGCCCTCCCTTGGTCCACTGATGCCGTCACTCCATCACAGAAGGCCACCAGATTGGTCAGGCACGACCTGCCCTTGGTGAAGCCGTGCTGGCTGTCTCAGATCACCTCCTCATCTTGCACATGACTTAGCATCTCCTCCAGGAGGATCCGCTCCATGACCTTTCCAGGCACAGATGTGAGGCTCACCGGCCTGTAGTTCTCTGGGTCTTCCTATTTATATACTTCTACAAAAAGCTTGTAATTGCTTATCATTTTCCTTATTCACACTACAGCCTCAGATGTTCCTCAAGTAAGTATTTGGTACTTTGTGTTTTCCTGAATGACACCTGATTACTGAGTGGCATCTTGCCACTAGCCTCGTGAAGCCGTTCACAAATGGACTCACCAGAAAGTTTTCAAAGACAACTCTGGAGCAATTCTTGACCACTTCTTGGCAGATAATGTAGTTGTGGAGCTTTTTTTTTTTTTACCCCTCCTTTTTTTTTTTTTCTTAAATTAAAATATTAATTCCTTAAGATGCCTGGCTAATCCTTGTTAGAAAGTCCCCAAAGACAGACAGATCATACAGAACTTTTAATTAAGAGTTCTGCATAAGGCATTTCAGTCTCTTTCACTTGAGGGGTGGGAAGGGAGCAGAAGTGTTAGATATTTAAACTACCTTATGCTTAATCAGCCAGGAAACTCTCTCAAGAACGGTATCACAATTTAGGTTACTCCATTGATTGTGTTAAAAACAAAAAATCTAACAAGGTGGTCCCCAAAAGATGTCCCATTAAAGGGACAAGAGAGTATAAATGCTGATCCCTTGTCGCAAAAAGAAAGATAGAAAGCAGTAGGAGGGAGGGAGAATTTGCTTAATTGCTTCATTTCAAAGAAGCATAAAAACCACATGCAAATAATAAAGAATTCTGTGAAAAAGCATCTCCAACACTGCATGAACCACTGGAAGACATTCTAGTATTTGTTAATAGCTGTATTAATCTTATTGCCTTTATTCATATCCACACACTTATCTATAAGCAGGCACATAGATGAAAGATAAATGCTATCAAATTCAAATTCTAAATTCAACTTTTGTGCTTGACAGGTGGTCATACGAATGAGTAGCTTAGTAGCTGCTGGCTCTATCGCAAGACCATCCGCCATGGATTGCTCTAATATAAGAAAAAAGTATGCATTATCAAGTAACAATTATTAAAAGAATTATGAAGTCTTAGGAAAAATTTAGTATTTTGCAACAGAATTCAGCAGATACCACTTTGTTTCTTTGTATTTTGAGGGGCGAGGGGGTTCTCCGTGTTTAAACAATTCTAGCTCCTTTATAGTATAGTCAAATGTTGCTTTGGATACTAAATTGAGAATTTATCTTAAATGGAAACAAACAACTTCGCTAAAAATTAGACATTTATGACTTGCAAATTACAGATACTAATTATTTTCAGTATATACAATTATGATACTCTCAAGAGGTATTAATTTTGGGACAGATGTGCTTTCATCATGTAATTTGGAAATTAAGTTACACTCTCACGTATGGGAGCTCAGAAGTCTGAATTTGTGTAAAGATAGGATTGATAGAGAGGAATTTTGTCTTGCTAATTTTCTCTCTCTCTCTCTCTCTGATGAGAGTGTGGCCAGCAATCCTCACAGCTGGGTTGCCTTGCACTTAAAGGAATGGGGGCTGACTGCAGAGCTGATGAGGATATACTTCCACTTGACTCCACCTCCTATTTTGTCCTTTCAGATAATTCTTCCAAATCCAGTAACTTCTAACAATTTAAACAATAATTAAGACATTACCAACTGTAAAATATGCACAATACTAAATCTTTCACATTCTTGGCAGAGAGCAGAAATGAATGTTGCTAATGCAAGTATCTCAAAAAAAAAAAAAAGCTAAAAATACATATAATCCAAACAGAAGGCAGTAGTCAAGAAATTTCCATCAAATGAGGGGAAAAGGAAGAATATTGCCATGCTGACCATATTTTCATTAGGAAAGGAAAGCTAGTTATTACAAAATCTCTCTCTTCAATATATGCATGTCTATAATCTTCAAAAACAGGTGAGACAAGTGGTAAAGGAAAAAAGAACTCCAGAAAAAATGCCCATTAAATAAATGATGCTGCTGTTAAGTGGGCAGGTAAATTAAAGAAACTCATCTGAGTTCGTACTTCCTTGTTTTTCACATCTGACCTGTAGCCACCAATACAGAAACAAAAAAGACAAGACAAAAAGCATTCCTTTCTGGTCCAGTTTAAAATAAACAAAGAACAAAAGAACCCAACAACCACCTATTTTCAAACATCAACTTTATGTTTATATTGTTTTATAGGAGGTTAAAGATGAAGATGCAAGACATTCCTATTATCTGCTACAATCCTACTTATTTTTGGATGGAATGAGTTCAGTCTCTGCATAAACACTTATCTGGGGATCTGGTAGTCACGTGGATTTTGAATGCATCTCTTGCAGATGCCAGTTATTTACAAAGATAATGATTTTTTTTTTTTCTTTTCAGGAGAAAAGGAAAACACTTAATTGTCAAATTCTGCAGTCTTAATTTTTATGGCCTAGTGGAAGGTTTCCCTGCCCTGGCAGAGGGGTTTGAACCACACGGTCTTTCAGGTGCCTTCCAACCCAGCCTAGTCTGTGATTCTATGTAGAAATCTGGTGTCCCTTTGGAAAACCTCAAATGTATTTCTCATACATTTGTGGATTCAAAGCCTAACAATCACTAGGCTGAAGATACTTGGATAGCTGAAACTCTTCAGATGAAAGAAAACAAACAAGACAATAGCCTTTGTCATTTAGCTGCTGTAACAGTTTTAGCAGGACTACACAGCTTTTCCTTCTTTTTCCCTTCTATAGGATGCTGCAGCTGTGGGCAGACTAAAGAGACAATAAACTTCCACATGGCATGAAAATAGGGAGGGGATGTTCATCTTTAGCAATAAAAGTGACTTCAAACCAGTGCGCTGTCACAGAATGCACAGGACTGAAGCACAGGCAAAGTTGCCAATTCTTCAGGCTCAATTTACAAAAGACGACAGTACGAAAACATGCTCATCTGAATAAAAATAACAGAGCAACTCATGCTTATAGTTCAGGAGGAAAGTAGTGGTAAAGTCCATCAGTAGATGTCATTTAATGAAAATGATCTGAACGTATCTCTTGCCACTGCTGAGCTTCAAGGACACTGAAAGACCTACACAGAGGACACCACATATGCACCAATGNTTTTTGCACCAAAGCTTATATATGATGAGATTTCAAACATAAGAACCACTTTTGTTGAGGAACACCTTACTTCATTTTTAAAGAATATTTTACCAAGTAGAGCAGTGATTAAAGTTACCAGAAATATTTTCTGGCATGTTTAACTGCTTTAAACAAGAAAATTGTAATAACTATTGGCTACTAAGAGGGGGAAAAATAAATAACTGCAAGATCAATCCTTGCAAGGGCTAAGCAGAGAATGCTGAAGAAAACATAGCTGGAACCTTTGGTGTATGCACCCTCTGCCACCTCCTATTCTCATGACTTGGTTTCAATAATTTTCAGGAATGTGGACTGTAAAAGACAGCAACAAAAAAACATGTTTACCAAAGAAGGTATATTCTGCCCCCAAAATAGTTTAGCTTCCCTAGTACTAAAAAAAAAAAAAAAAGGAGGCTTAAAATATTTTATTAAAATCGAAGGATGGTTCGCAATAAAGACTAAGAAAACTTCAGGACAGGTAACTTAAACTTTATACAATTATCAGAAAACGTTGCATACTTTGTTTTTATATCACTCAAGCCTGAATTAACACAGATGGATCCACTGTTAGTTTTTGAACAAAAGGTTTACAGTAAGACATTTTACTTTCTAAAACTAGTGTTAGACTATGGATTTCTGTATTTTCACAACCCTTAAGATGACATTTCTGATTATCACAACATTTTTAGGTCACAACACAAACTTATCCTTGTGAAAAGACAGCTTCATGTCCAGTGAAACCGCAGCCTATTTAGCTTCAGATTTTAACTTTGGTTCTCTGGAAGGTTGCAACGTGCTTCAAGACTGGAAGCATTACTATTATGCATGTATCAATCAGCACCAAGTATTCAACATCAACAGACAATCCTGTGTGTCATATCCTAGCAAGCTGGTTAGAATGCACTCCCTAGTATTAAAAGTTCATGTGTAGTAATACAGACAATCTGTTAGTTTATATTTATTGTCCCAAGTTAGTATAATGCATGAACTGTATCAAAATTACATGAGAACAGATGGTTTTAGGACTCACTTTTAGTCTTAATTAGTTTAGCTAGGCTTCTGCTTCTTGTAATGTCTTTCATCGGAAACTAGTAGGATGCTTCTCCATCCAAAATTGCATCTGAATTTCAATTAAAAGCAACAGCAATCTAAACAGATTGAAAATGACCATCTCTGAAACTAATACAGAAAGGAGAATGATTACCATCGATCTCCTTACGACCAGTGATTTGTCCTGAATCCTGTTGTGATTCATGATTTGTTATTAAAATAGTCTCAGAAGCGAAAGCTACAATGCTATGTAGCACCTTAATGTGTCTGTCAGTCCAAGGAGTTCACAGGAGGGCATACGGCCCGCTCTCAAAGCGGCTTGCTCAAGCACTATTGCAGTGCACTTGTGGCGGATCCCTCTGTAGGCTGCACAGATTCCCCCAAAATTTTAGAATCTGGACTACATAGAGAATCTCATACCAAGTACTGCTGTTGGTACACCAAAGCTACTTTACTTTGCGCTCAGTTTAAAGCTAGATCAGACACCCAGAGCTGCAACCGTAACTCTGTATTAGGGCAAAAACATGCTTTCCAAGTGCTACCAAAAATCATCATCCTTTCCACTGGAGCAACAGATCAGTTCCAACAGAGTACCTTCAAAGCCAGTGCTTTCTGTAATCCTTTGAAGATGGCAACATCTTGTTACTAGAGAAGTGATTCAATCACATCGGTAAACATTACACACTTGGTGGCAATCCTAACCATGACCATGTTTACCTGTGGGCACACTTCCTGTAACATGATCCCACATTAGTGCCATTTATAAGCCTAAGCAGATAAATCATTGCAGTAATAAGCCCTTACATTCCTGTGTTCTACCTACAGAGGAAATTACAAAGTTGGTTTTACTGTACTGAGGCAATTCCCATTTCTTAGAACCTGTTCCAGGCCATGGCTCACCCGGGGAGCACTTTCTACAGTCAGCTGAGAGACGTGTCTAGTGTCATTTAGAGTCTTCTCTGGCAAGGTACCTGACCATGGACTAAGCACCAGAAAGAATCAACAGCAAACAGATACCACGCCTTTGCAGATGTTCACGCATTCTCAGTGGCTGAAGTTCTGAGCTCACAGGGTTGCACTTAGTTTCACTCAGCCACCAGGGAGGTGGATGTATGTCCATCACAGCTAGTAAAACCCAATGAAGAGAGTTAAACCTTGTGTAAAGGCGTATCGATCAGTACTTTGAAACACTTCACTAAAAATCATATTGATGCTGCAAGTCTAAAACAAACAATTCCTTTACAGGGCAGAAGTTGCAGTAATAGCGAATCAATCCCAGTTAATAGATGCCATGAGTGCTGTGACAAATAACTGCTTACTCATCCCCAAAATGCACAATACACGGTGTCCAAAGGGTTATCTTTCATTATCCAGTAAGTACAAATCATGTCAGCAAAGAGCTATGTAACACTTTCACATGGTAGGATACTGGCTGCTCTGTTCAATAATCAAGATAGTTCTAATTTCCCCCTGGTTAACCAAAACGTGATTTTAACTACAGCCCCTCTGTCAACCTCATTCAGGGAAAGAATCACAAAATGCTGCTGTGGAGGGGAGGAGAAAATTCTGGAGAATATGGTGCCAGCTTCCCTTTCCTCTCTTGGGCTCCTAATAAGCCGTGCATGGAATCATTCATCTTTTATCGCTTGCTCCAATTGCTTTCCATTTTTCCTTGACTTGGAAGCCTTCAGTACTAAAAATAAATATCTTTGTTTCTGTACATACAAACTAAAATGAGAGTGATACAATTTCAAGCTTGGAAGATACTCAGATATCCATTTATACACAAACAGGAAGAACTCCCAAAATAATCATTGGAGTTAATTGGACAGCAGCTTCCAGCTACGTGATTGTGTCTACCACATCATCGCTGTGACGATTCCCTGTTTTCTGGCTCCGCATACTCTTCAGCACATGCCCATGTACTCCTATCAGCACAACGAGATTTACAATACTGTACTATTGCCACTACTAAGCACCCTTCCCTCATTCCAAAGAAGCTTCCTACCCTGACCCACCCACCAAACTAGGGAAGCTTTCAATACATAACAGTCACAAAAGCAAGTCATCACCACCACCTGCAACCATGCTTTCACCTGTTCATGCGGTGTGCACCTGTGGGTTGTTGGCAATACACACGATTGCAGCATGGAGACTCCAGGTTCACAAGCAGCCCTGTCATCTTTGTTCTCTCAAGCACACGTGCCATCCTATCCCAAAACCCCTGTGAATGCTACTGCCTCTTCCAATATTATCTTGTTTATAAATCTCTTACCTTTAAAGAGCACAAAATACTAGTGCAAAACCTAAGAACATATATATACACGATAACCAAACCAGGAATATGTATGCACATGTATAAAATAATAATTCAAAGATCTTGAACAAATGTACTAACATGCTTTTATCCTGCGAGCTAATGTGCAAACAGTAGACCACCCCACCACAGGTAAGAAATGAGAAATTTTGAGGGCTATTGAACACTGAATTTTCGCAGCTGAACAGTAGAAAGTTATTTAGCAGTGCTCAATAGCCTTCACACTCACTTCCGTCTGTGGGTTAGAGTGGTCCAGTAGAAAGACTGTAAAATAAAAGCAGCGCAATACAGGCTGGATCAAGATCTTCTCCATATTTTTTTTTTAAAAAGCCTTCTCAGCTTGCATCACTTTATGCATTTCAAAGAACATAGAAGGATGCCATATGCTTTAACTAAACAGCATACCTAAAATCTATATTAAAAAAGGCGTTAGCCTACACTACTACGAATATCAGATGTGTATTTAGAAACAGGATAAAAAACCTAGGACTATGGCTTTAGAGTCTAACTAGTTTGGTAGGGATTTTGATACTGCTCACATGTTACATACAGTTTGGTCTTCTTATTCAGTTCCTTTCAGTCGGCAAAGTAACATCTCAACAGCTGAATAAGATTCGGGATTCATCTCATGGATACGAATACTGATTGTTACAGAGCTTTTTGAAAGAGGATCTAAGAGTTGGTGTTTATTTACCAAGAGCTCAAAATTAATATTTGAGTATTTCAGCAGGAAACAGAACAGTTGGCACCATAATCAGATCCTCTTACTATAAATTAAATGAAACTCAGGCGTAGCAGTCGGTCACTTGTTCCATTTATGCTTGCATATTTCAGCCTTCAGCCACTCTTCAGCGTGGATGTTTCATTGATGGCTGAGGGTAACACTTCAAAAATGAACTAGCTAAACAAACTTCCCAGCAGCACTTGACAGAGCTATACCTATTCTTCCCCATTTCCAAAGTAGCACAGAATTAATTACCAGTTCTATGGAACTATTGTAAGTATAATAGACTAAAGAGCTATCACAGACACATTTATTGTAAAAGCACAATCCCAAGAGTGTCTAGTAGAGGGCCAAAACGATTAACACAAATGCTTTGTCAGATCAAAGATAAAACCTGCACCGCCCAATTGAGGAATGAATTAGAACAGTGGGTTATCTTTCAAATTAACCAGGGCAGTTAGTGAGGAAAATTTCATGAAAGTGTAATTCTTAGCCTTTGTGAATCCACACAGCAGGCATTCTGCCAGCTGACAAGATGATGAAATTTTCATGCTTAAAAAAGCCCTCTTCATTTCCCAATTTAGATTAGCTAGCGTTTCTCTCTCTTTTCATCTATTTGCTCTTCTGAAGCAGAATTAAAAAAAAAAAAACCCTCACACACCACACAACAGACCCAATCTGTCATAGAATAATGCATTTCTGAAAAGAAATAAAATCTTTGCATGTCATTTTTTGGATATATTTACAATTAGGAGTAGGATTATCAAAATTGATATTGTTACTACTACTAAGAAATCCACAAATACTGGAGCAACGGCAGATTCGTTTTGGAAGGCAGATAGCATTTAAATGTTTCATGGTGAAAAAATGATTAAAGAAAAAAAATGAAGGCAAATAATTTACAAAAACAAGCGGATTGTAGCAGGCTGACAAAATTCTATTTGTGTACTTCCATTTGCATCCTTTTAAAGAAAGTATATCACCAGTACATTTATTTACTTATCAACTTCACATGCCAAAAAGGAGATGTAGATTTTGCACTTTTAAATGTTATAGCACTCCCCCCTTAAGTTTACACAGATCAAGGGAAACAACATGCAATGATCCAAAACTCTCAGAAACAAAACAAATCTGATTCAAAGCTCACTGAAAAAAACAGTCAGTTTATTCATTTCAGTGAGCTGTGGGTCAGGCCGAAAGACTCCTGTGAAGGCTGACTGTCTTCATAAAAGGTGCCTCATTATTTTAAGGCTTACAGAATTCATTTTTGCAGTTTTTCTGTCTGTACTATGTGCCATTTGACCAACAAACAAAGAATAGCAATATTTAAAAAAAAAAAATCAAAATGGAGTGATAAAGTTAGACAATGTCTTCATCCATTTAAACTGACACTTCTGAGCCTCTTAGGTGCAACAACAACAGGAGACTTAAGTGTCTCAAAGTTTCCCCAATGTTTTGTTCAGATGGTACTTTGCCATACTACCTCTGAGTGTGTCTTTATAGTTTATAGGATTATATATATTAGTGCAAACACCCATTTGACAAAATCCAACTCCAGCTGTTACACAGTCACCACAAGTACTTGATGAAAGGAACATACTAAAACTCGGAGCACCTGCTTTTTTCTGAGAGCTAACAGGACAAAAAGTTTTCTTGCCCAACTCAGGGGAAATCCCTTCTTTTAAAATGAAAGCTATTGTGCAATTGCAAAATTACTTTTAACAATAGGATAAGCCTGAATGTATTCCACAGTTAAAAAGTGATTTGAAACCTTATGACTATAGCTAACTAGGTTAACAGTAAGTTAAGCATGGAAAATATAAGCGAGTTTATTTGTCCTTGTTAAGTGAAGGCTTTATGAATTGCTTTTGGAGAACACTTTATTATCCTGTGTACTGTGTAATAAGATACGTAATAGATTTTAACAGAGCACAAACTACAACGTTCAATATTGAAACAATTCAGAGTTCAGTTCATAGCTTGGCCTTAAAACCAAACACCTACAGAACGGAGGAAAATATTACTTCACGTTTCAGAACTCATCAGAAACAATACCTTTTCCAGTCATTAAATGACCTTAAGTCTTCCTTCATTCATCAAGTTTACTACTGCGTGTTTTATGCACCTGTTTTCTAGCCCTTTATATACCCAAAATTACTTAGCACTCAGCAGTGTGTATCACAATAACGTACATACATTAAATCAAAGGTACATACAGCAAATCTAAAAAAGTAATCAGAATCGACATTTATATAAAAGTAGTCTGTGTAAATATATTTTTCTATAACAACACACTTTATATTGCGATAGTTGTAATAACACCATGGGGAGGAAAGTTTGGCAGCCAGGTGGACTTTGCAGTAAAGCAATGTGAGATTTCACACTCGGATAACTTCACCTGTCCAAGTCATCCACCTTTAACTGCAATGCAAAGCAGCAACCAATCCTACCTCGTGAAATACTGCCTGAATTTAAACAGGCTAAGACATGTTTATACATTCTGAAGTTATCATGTTTCCAGAAAATGGACCAAAAAACATTTACTATTGTAATAGGAACTAATAGAGAAGAAGAAAACAACACAGGATGTATGCTTTGTTCTAAACCGTAATTTAAACTGAAAACTAATAGGCTAATTCTCAACATTTTAACTGCTATCTGCAGAAATATTTTGTCACACCTAAGAAAACAAACCACAGATTAGGCTGGCCTTTCATTTACAGGTGGAATTTTCAAAAACAATTTTTGATTATATCAAAGGTTAGGAGCATCCAAAGGTTAGGGGTTCCTTCAAAAATGATGTGCGATCTGAGAGCTGTGAAAAATGGNCTGACAATTCACAAAACATATTCCTTTCAGCATATCAGAGATGTAAAACATGTATTAATATATAATTTATTAATATAATTTAAAAATCAAGGTAGATTTTTCCTAACCTATTACCTCCTTGGTCAGTGAAAAGACAAGAACTGCAAATACTACAGTGTAATTTTTTCGGTAATGCCACACAGTGCCGACCATCTGCAAATCTGGAAACAGTGAGCTACCACCTCTGTAGTAATGCTGACAAGTATTTACAAAATCTTACATACATGTGACTATCTTGACTTGAGACTGAACTAAGAAAAAAAAATAAAAAAATAAATTAGTATTTTAAAAGTCATTAATTGATAGTTTCATTTTCATAAAGTTGGGTTTTGTCATTGCATGCTACCGTTTTGTACAATGCAAAAAAAAAAAAGGTAACATGACAGTTGCTTAATTCAGGCCCACTTTGAAAACTAAGGTCATATGGCAGAATATTTTCTGAACACTTACACTGTAGTATTTTCTGATGTAGCGTCTAATATCCAGCAGTAATTTGTTGCTCATTTGAACCACGTGGTTGAAAGGAGGCTCTTCACATTCACGCTTACTGCACCTTTGCAAGCTGGGCTCAATAAATCGCCCCTGAAAAGAGAAGTTTAAAAATATACATAATGACAGCAGATGATGGCAGCAGAGGTAATCACAAGAGTTTACTTATAACACTTTAATTGCAAAAATAATATTAAAATATTTTTTCAGCTACATCTCTAGTATCTTCCCATCATAGTTGGTCACACCCCTCTAAAGACTTCTCTGGTAGGACCAACGGTTTTCCAAAGCTCTTCTCAAGAAAGTGTCTTGGAGATTATGCTTTTTCATCTGCTACAAAAATCAATCATTCCTCAAATTATGTTTCATCAGGGACACCCAAGTGCTGCCCAAGCCTACTGATCAGAACGCTGAAACCCACCTTACAGATACCAATTACAAGATTACCAACAGGGCTGTAGAGAAATCTCCTGACACAAGAACAAGGTGATCATCTTTTATTTTCACCAAGTGCAAAAAACAGCTCTTTCAGTTTTACAGCACCGCTTTTGTCTTACATTTGAAACCTTCTGAATGGCTAACAGGAACATTTCAGAACCTAGAAGCGATGTGTGAACCGCTGAAGTTAAACTTAGTAAAATTCTCGTTAAAGTAACAACAACCTGTTAGGTTGGATGGTTATAAAAGTTTCTTATAAAGTTTTTTTTTTCCCCATTTAAGACTTAACACTTATACTTTCTGAACCATTTTGTCTAAATCCCTACCCATAAGACCAAATAATTCCACTAAATATTTGTGTGGGGTCTTTATTATGTTCTTGTTTTATATATATATAAAAAGTGACATCCACTTCTCTCCATTTCTCCAGTTAGCCCATCTGCAAGTTGTCAAAGCCTGCATGCAATTAACTGTTTTATTTACAGCTGTAATGAACTGAAGTCAAGGATTTACAAAGTATCGCTCGATCTGTGTGCCTTTTAGTCTTACTTGCTTCCAAAGACTGCCTTGTTTTGATTCAAAAAAATGCAAAACATCTGCTGTTTGTCCAAATTAACTTAAAATAATTACTTTTAATTTAGATAAAAGATTTATTTGCTTTCAGTTTCAAGGTTTTCACTACCCTGAAGCTTGCTAATTTGCCAATGACTAATAGATGCATAACATCGCTGTGGAGTTAAATACTTGGCCCTATTTCAAGTTGTGATCCAAGGTCCCAGATACATTTTTTGGCAGAACTTCTCAACAAGAATGTACCCCTATGACTTTTTATGTTCAATATACAAAGACAGAAGGCAAGATAACACAGAGAAACCTTACTGTTAAGAAAGGAAGTGGGATGTAAAAAGATAAACACAAATTTCAAAATCACTTTGTTCCAATTAACATGATTTAGGATAAGAAATCGCCATTGCTACATGAAAGTTTCATTAAATAGAGAACTGGAAGTTACTCAGGTGTTAAGATAAGGATGCCTTAAAGAGTTACAGTTAACAATCATTCAGGGCTGTGGGCAAGCAGATTAATGACACCAGCTTATCTCACATGTTCTCCTAGAGTACACCGCTCCCAGCTGAAATGCAAAACTGAGAAAAATATTTCTGCACCGTCGTATCAGCAAACGTCTGTTCCAAAGAGATAAACAGCAGTATGTAAGCAATATGGTATCTTCTCCTGCATCATACGAATGCTGTCTGAAAAGCACTTTCCTCTGAAGAGAAATAAAACATTGAAAACTAACCGAACAGTCAAAGACATTGTCATAAATATTCTCCGTTCCACATTTGAGGCAGCAAAACTTGAATCTTTCACAGTCCCTATATTTCTCCTCATCAGTGAGCTGAGCTGGGCCACCAACCAAGGCATCGTTCTCCTCATCTTTATGGTAATGGTGATGGACTCTGAATTGGGAGGGATCCAGTCCTATTAATAAGAAACAAAAATTTCAAAAGACTAAGAGGTCAACCATGCAAGTAGGCTCATTTTTCATATGCTTGGTGAAGCAGATTCAAAAGAAAGTTACAAAATGTAAATTGAGAAGCTGAAAATCTCTCCTTAGCACAAACTCCTGTATAAATATAAATACATTTTACAATTTTTCACCACAAACAAAGGTTCGCGAAACACGAAGAAATCTTCTCACTTATCTTCTTACGCAAGATTGCTTTATAAATAAAACAAGCACGTTGCATTATCATGGGAGCATGCGACAGAACATTTTGTTTCTGAGGAAACCACTCCGAACGGATGGCTTTATTGTTATTTTCTTCTTAAGTTACACTGAAAATATTTCAATAAAAATGTGCATCGTTATTAAGAAGCAGTCTTTAAATCAAAACGGCACCATTAAAACTGAAAACAGAGAATAAAAACCCCATTAAAGAAACGCGGGTGCACTGCTATTACCAACTCCTTCAAGTCCGTATACAACTGCCAACTCTGATTTCAATGCAGTGGTCGATTTCATTTTGGCTCAGTGGTTAACAGCATGTAGGTTTCAATCTAATGCAGTGGTTAAAATTCAGCAGCAGCATTTAAAACGGCAGCGCTGGAGACAAAATGCTTTATTTCTGATTGCCAGAACTCAAGATTTTAAACAAATAAATACACAAAAGAGATCCCAAAAATACTGACTCAACCACAAATAAGTAAATAAGCAAGCAAGCACGAAGTTTACCGCCCTAGGAATAAGATTGCCAAAGTGAACTTAATAAAAAAATCTGCATTTTTTGTCACCCTTTGTCATTTCAACCTTTTAAAAGTCCATTTATTCCACTTATAGCTTTTTCTGTTCTTGTTGCTGCTGTTTTTGTGTGTTTTTTTTTTTTTTTTTTAACTCTAGCAAACAGCACGTGATAGAAAAAAAATCATCTAATGAGCATGTAAAAGAAAATGTGTAGAAAACTGTGGCTTACTTATTAATAAGATCAAAAAGAAGCATCATATAAAAAAATTAAGGACTAATTAAGCCAAGCAAAAAGTTACCATGTATCAACCCATATCAGATGGGAATTTTAGTAACATAGCTATGCATTGCCACAGAAAAAGGTCAAAAGATTACAAATAAAAAATGAAGCTAGATACTTTATGAAATGAATAAATGAAGGTACTTTACAACACTATGACAAATCCCAAGACAAGAAAAGACTACATTGCCAAAAAAGATTCAGTGGTTCCTGAAAAATCATAGCACTAAAATTTAATCTATATTTCCAATTTTACTTTTATCAAAAGAAACAAATGTCAGTGTATGAGGCTAATATTTTATCTCAAAGAGGTTCTTCAACTTTCAGTACTGTTGTCTACTATTCATTAAAAGCAAGAGCAAAGAAAACAAAAATCCCAATGCTAATAGTATATTTTACACTTTAACATACATGGTACAGCCCCCCCCCCCAAAAAAAAAAAAAAACGTGTAGGGTTGGATTTTTTATTTTTTACATTTTCTTTTTATTTTGGAAAAAAAAAGTTGGTAATACATTTGCGGTTTTAGAAAACACAGGGAATGTTGTGCAACAAACATGTAGTAGATATAAGTTTTAGAAAGAGGACTTCAGTTTAGTATTAAGATTTTGCAAAACAGAAAAAAAAATCAAAAATCAACTAAAATACGCAGTAGAGGTTGGACCTAAGATGGTGATGGTTAATACAACTAAAAATTCACAGGTTACTGTGAGCTCAGAACTGGAACGAAAAGTGATCATTGCAACTTTACAATACAGACGCCAGCAACGTTCAGCCAGAAATCTACCTTTGTAGTTTCCCAAAAGCAATAATAAAGCGACATAGTTCCCTAAGCAAAGGATAAATGGAGACAAATTTTGCTCTTCAGTCAACTGAAGTTTTCCAATATTCAGTCAAACATGGTGAGGGCCAATAAGCATACAGATATCTGGTAATATTTTAAAAGGAAAAAAAAAAATAGTTATCCATTGGAAGAATCTAAATCATGCCTATTTTGGAACTTTCTTAGCTGTTTTGGCTGCAGGAAAAAAAAAAACAGTAAAAATACTGTGATGATTCCAGCATATATCTAACTTTCAGTGTACAAACAGAAAAAATGAAATCTAAGTCAAATCTAAGAGGCTACAAATCAGGCTTTTAAAGAACATGCCTACCCCAATTACCTTGTGGAACTGGGACCTGTTTTTCTAGTCTCTCCTTTCAGGAACAGTTAGTCGGTTCAACTAATCCATTCCAGCACACCAACCCGTCTCCACTTGCAAGAGGTCATACTGGACATATTATGATACTTGATAAACAAAACTAGGAATACCTAATGAATGAGGAAAAATGCTGGTTTTTTTTTTTGTTGGCGATTTTCTATTATTATTATCACTATTTTTTGTTTTAAATTGATAGGATGAGACTAGTCAGTAAACTTATTTGAACTCTTCTTGACTTCTATGACATCAAGAAAAATCAAAGGGACTGTTGGGCACTCACTACATTGCCCGTGCCACAGGTAAGCTTTCCAGTCTGACAAAAATCGCAGGGTGGCACGCCTGACAACAGACGGACCTGTAACGCTAGAAGTGGTGAACTGGAACTACCATGACAAAAGCAGACAAGAAAGGAAAGCTCCAGAAATTGTTCCTGAACCATTTAACAGAATAATTAAAACATTTATTGTTTGGTAAGCAAATAATAAGATCACTCAATGAATCGAAAGGAGGTCGTCTATTTTACTAATCACAATATTTTAAAAATAAAATTCCTGCAGATCGTTCTTCAGATTTTCTGCACATTATTATTCCCATTTCTGTACTCTCCCAAGAGAATTAAAGTGACAAACATAAAAAGCAAAAGAATCGCCAAGTTTCAGCTTTCACAGAAACACTTGGATATCAAAAATGTTACCACATGTTTTTCATTTTATTTAATGATTTAAAAAGAAAAAAAAAAAAACCCGGTGAGGTTTTTTTGTTTGTTTGTTTGCTGTTGTTTTTTCCTCTGGATTTTGCATTTCAAGCGCATGTTAGTCGCAAAAGCACGGAAAGTTTCCCTGCCCCTGCCCCGGCTCCCGAGGCGCTCCGCGACCCGCAAAGCGTGTGCGGTGCTGCCACCTCGAGGCCAGGCCGCGCACGGCGGGCAGGCCCCGCGGCGCCGAGGGGAAGGCAGGCCCGGCGCCGGCCCGGCCGCTCGAGTCCCACCGACTCCAGACGCACGGGCTACAGGTTTATTTAACCCAGGGCGGCAAAGGCTTCTTCCCGTTGCTAACGCATGCTGTTAGCTTTTGGCAGCCTGACGTGGAAGAGGCCGACCCGCGCGGCACAGGCTCCTGGAAGAGGATGCTGAAGGACGGCTCAGCTGTGGTGCGGCACGTGGAGCAGGGAAACGAGCAGCTCGCTGTGCCTAAAGCGAGGCAGAGCCAGGCCCAAGCAACCATCCCCACGCTTAAGCAAGCCTGACTGGAGGCCGTATTTTATTCAGAAATGCGAGCAATAAAAACCAAGCTGGAAGTAAAAAGGACAACGTGCTCTCTTAAAACCTCAGTCTCTAACCCCACCCCTGAGGCAAACCCTGCACTGCTAACAGCCCTGACTGCAAGTCCCACCACAAGGGCTGCACTTCCCCCTGCAGTGACGGGACCCCTTCTCCACTCCTGCGGACCCACAGGTGCATCTCCGGACCGTCCAGTTATGGTACCATGGCACGTCTGCTCTGCAAACTCCCCACACAACACAAGCCTATGGGTAGCAAGTCTAAGTATGCCAAGCACACTGCAACAAAAAAAAAAAAAAAAAAAAAAAAAACCAGCAAAAATCATACACTTTGGAGTTTATTGTCATGGAGCTTTAGCTACTACTTTAATCTTCATTTCCACCACTCTACTCCTACTCCATAGTGAAGTATCTCACTTCATGGTGAGATAACCAAGAAAGAATACAGAACCTCACACAACTCCTGCGTGCCACGAGGAGACAGCAGTTGCTTTGGTTTCCATCAAGAACACCCGTCTGGGCAGCTGCTAAGAGCAACAGCACCTACCAAATGACTCTCTGGGAAGAGCAAAAATGGCTTAGTACCCTCAAGGCATGGGGAATCTCCTTACAAAAAGGAGTTAACATGCAGACGCTGGGAGGAAGGCAGAACTGGTGCTGCAAAGTACTCAGAACAACGAGCCTCAGCAGAACCCAGGAATGACTGCTAAAATCAGATAACCTTCCTAAGAAATGCCCAAATGTCAAACAATTTACAGGCCACCCGTGTGCACACCTGTCTGTAAAGCAGCAGCATACATCTCTTTCAGAAGCCTAGGACAAAATTCCTTTTCAGCAGCCAGCAGCTTCCATGTTTTTTAGGAATAATGTTATGCAGTAGCAGCTACAAAAATCCCATGGTCACATGACTTCACTTCCATGATGTATAGATAATTCTGACAACACAGAAGCAATACCGGATTTTTCTTTTGAGACCAGGAGTAGTATCTCCATAACAAAACAAAGCTTACTTTAAACATGTTAAAGAGAAGCATTTTGCCAATACATGTTCTTTTTGGTTAAAACCTATGGGTAGCTTCAAGGTGATGTAAGCAAGGTCTCCAAGCATTTAAGCAGATCAGATTTATTGACTGGTATTTCCATCAGACTGCACATTTAACTTAGTTTCAGAAACCCTGACAGCCCTCATCTTGTCATAGCTTTTCCCTGAGAACTTTCAGAGAGAACACGCAGGAGTATGCCCATGAGGTTCTCATTTTTAGAACAATGAATTTCCATCTCTCAAAGGCTAGGCAGACCTCCTACAATGTCCGAAAACAAAAGACAATTTTCAGCTTGATTCTATAGTGAATGAATGTGATATTTAAAGAGTTCGCTGCAATTTTTAGGTGTGGTTATTTGCTTTTGTTCTTCAGTGTCTAAAATAGCTTAGTTAAAATAACTTACTTGGAGCAAAGACAGAACAAAGAACTTTTCATCATTCTGCTAGGAGCCAAGTCTCCCTAAGCAAAGCTCAATTCTATCTACTTGGACTAACACATTGACATGTCAATTAAACATTCACCTTATAAAGAGATTCTGTTAAACATGAAACCAGGAATGCTACAACCATTCTCCCTATATAGACACATACTCTACATAACACCATAAATCAGCTCAGAGGACAAACAATGAGAACGCAACCGAGTTTCAGCCCGTAGATACAAAACGTAGGGATCCCCTAGAACAGTACCTTCTTCAGAACAGACAAACATGCTCTTTTGGCGATGTAACAAAGAAAATGCTACCCAAAAAGCCCAACTTAACACAAAACAACACATTTGCTTGTTTTACTAAGCTGAGCTCTAGGATCTTGTACACTTGAAACTATTTTCAATCTCTTTGAAACAAACTTACCTCACTATCCCTCCAATAATGTTAAAAAAAAACCTGAAAGCTAACTTCAACTTGCATCAGTTATGTAAACACCAACACAGAGCAATAGCTTTGAGAAAGACACGGCTTTACCCTTAAACTCAATTTAAGCATTCCAATGAAAACGAAGCTGGAGATGGAGACAATATTTTTACAGCACAGCACGGTCAAACTGAATACATTTCACATCTAAGATTGTAATAGATACATACAGGTTTTCAGGCTAACAATTGTGGACTATTAATAAACTCTCAGCTGCGTGATGCTATTATAGACCATAAAAGAAATTTTCATCTTGAAAGTACTATAGCGCAAAAAGCAGCATAGGCATTTGCAAACAGTAGATGCTATCAAGTGGCATATAGCTCTTAAGACCTGGGCACTTCATTTCGGTGCCTGAAGGGAGCTAGTCTTTTACGGAAATCTAACCTGTTGTGAATAAGGAACAACTCTGAATTTGAGCCTAACTCAGCAGGACTAACAATCCTTGCAAAACAAAATAAATAAGCTTCAGAAATCTCTTGCCTGAACAAAGTGCAAGTTTACCTCATATGTTTTTAAACCTGGCTAAGACTGCTTGACCGTCTTGGTTTGTCATGCCACACCTTCCGCTCTGACATCAAGGGAAGGCTGTGCACCGAGGCCCTGCCACACAAACAGAATGATCTGGATGGTCAGCCCGCACACGTGCGGCAGGGCTGACACCTCCTCACAGCACCAGAGCCTTTGAGGATACGCTGCAAGGTGCACCACCTCCAGGACACTGCCCTGCAACCAAACAGCCACATCTGTGCTCAAGCTCCCAGAGTAAAAAAACTTTTGACCTCCCCCCAACTTTTTTTTTTTTTTTTTTTTTGGGAAACTCAGATGGAAAATGCTGACTGTCTTGGGAGACAAAGATCTGTCATGGCAATCACCCGTCCTGAGATACAGCAAGACAGGAACTTACTTGCTCACGTTTCAATGCAAACTGCGAACCCACCACAAGCAGAACCCTCTCTAACTGAAGAAGCTACAGAGGTGCCTTATTCCAGACGTGCAGTCCTGACAGGCAAGACACTGCCTGTTGGTTTTAAGCAACCAGTTCTTGGACCTTGGCCATCTCCTGCATACATAATGCTGAGGTCCAACTCTTCTTTTGACGACCAGCAAGATTAACAGCTTTTTCCATGTCCTTCAGTAACAGTTTTAAAAACTGACAAACTAGGTGTGGGAGAGAAAATTTCTATTTATCAAAGAGATCATGCCTGTTGGTGAATCATTTTTAAGGGATGAACAACACAAAAATGATTACAGAGAAAGCATACTATTTTCAGGAAAAGATGCCTGAATCTTCAACACCTGTAATTCCTTCTAGGTAAAAAGCCTAGGGAATGGAAAAGACAATCAGAAGTGGGTATAAAAATACCTAATTACTTTAACATTCTTCTAAAAGGAAAAACAACAAACAAGGGCAGCTCCCTTCTCCTCATTTGAATAAAAACTGGTGATTCTCTGGGTCACTAGCTTTACTCACACTTTTATAGCACCTTTTTTTTTTGGCTGCTTGCCTGCCCCATATGGATTAATGAAGACGGTTCCTAACGTTTTATGTTCCTACTACCCAGTAGGTCAGCTCAAGCAAAAAATGTCCTTACCTACACACTACTAAAAAACTGGATCCTCTCATTATAATCATAACTTGTTTTTCTAGAGTGCATACTCCAGAGAACTACTTCAGTAACTTAAAATCTCAGAGACATGCAATTGCAATTGAACGCTATCAGCACTGACATATGAACATCAAATATTTGCAACTCTGAAAAAGGATTAAGTTCATGTTAATGAGCACCTCCTGAAAAACATTACTCTGCAGTAGTCAGACAAAAACACAAGCCGAGCTGCTTTCTATGACCATGTAACACATGCTGTCATTCACTGCAGAACCACTAATTTTTGGAAGCATTTCAGTTACAAAACACACATTTAAACTCCTCTCTTTGTCTGCTTTAATGCTTTGAATAATCTTACTTTAGAATACTTACCTAACCATGTTGCAATAAGAACAGAATCAATTCCCTCTATAGGCTCACATATTCTAGCAACTACCGGATGTATTTGCTGTGACAAGTAGTACTGAGTATCAATGGTAAGACTGTCTTGCTTTTGCAACTGTTCTGGAGCATAAGCTCGCTGGCTGGCACTGAGATTTGATCCATCCTAAGACAGAAGACACAAAAGAGTGTGAGAAGTAACATCTACATTCACTCTATACAAAGGATTATGCTTCAGATATTATGTATTATTTTAACACAAAATCATTACACAATCACCCTTTTGGTTCATTTATTATGCATCCAATACAAACCCAAAAGTAGTTAAAAAAAAAAATTGCACTGCTGATGCTGGCATCAACTAGCAAGTTCAAGAATGTAAATCCAGCTTGTATTATTGCAGCCTACACGTGCAAATCAGTAAGAGCAGACAGAGTAAACAGTTCCATCTGTCAATTCTGAAATGCACAATGAAAACACATTGTAACCATCAGCCCAGTTAAAAATATGCAGAGGGCATGTATTTTGGATTCACTTTGTACTGAACTAGCATTATCATTTTGCACAACAAGCAAATTCCAGGTCCTGGATATCAAAACTATATCTGTTTTTGCTAGGAAATTTATATTCTTCGATTCTGTATTGAAACATAAAACAAATGGTCAGAGTGGGCTGTTCATTGGCATGTGAATTAAGTGACAGTGGCACTAGTATCAATGTGAAAGAGTAAAAAATACTGAACAAAACACGGTGACATCTCAAGCCAGAAGGGAAACACCTCTCAGAGGCTCACAGTTTACATTAAAATTCTTCTCCAACTTTGAAGAGGAAGATGAGGAGAAAATAATTCAGTTTGGGAAGGTAATCATTAAATTGTAAACGGTGTTCACAAAGGAATTCAGTATCAACTCTAAGAAAACTGTACTCTTTAGTGGAATGCAACTTATTTTGTCTGTAGAATCCAATTACCAGTCCACAACTACATTTGGATTTTTTTTTTAAATGTGTGATAAAGTCTTAGAGTAGAACTTGAAGTAGTATTTCAACAAATATTCAATAATAGAAATAAACCTTAACTGGAGTGGGGGGGGGGGCTGAAGGAGGCACCAAAATTTATTTTTTGGTGAGTGCAGTCCTTCTGTCTTTTTAACAGCAACATAAAACTTATGCGTTGACACATGACATCTTAATTTTTCAGTTAAGATACAGGCTTCAATAGGGTCAGCAACCATGGACTGAAAACTCATCACTAATAGACTGCCTGCAAGCCATTGGTCCCTCCTACTCCTTTCAGACAACTTAGTATTCAGAACAAAATTAATTTAGGACTATTCAGCTCATCCAGCTGCTTTGCAAAAATAATTGTAATGCAATTCCTTCTGCGCCCTTCTTTCAAGAAGTACATTCTTCCCTTGTATTGTGTCACTGCTCAGCCGTACCCGTGGCCCAGCTCTCAGAAGTCTTGGCACCTTCTTCATGCCAGGCTAAGCACTCTCAATTAATAGAACCCAGTATCTTTCAATTTTAAAAGATAAAGGAGCTGCAATAGCAGTCCAGCGTAGCAGTCACATTGCCAAGCCCATAAGAGATCTTTTCGCCCATCTAATCCAATCTATACCTTTTTTTTTTTTTTTTAAAGCAAATCCATACTAATACATATTTTGAAGTAACAACAAACAAGTCACTTGTGCTGGTACTTAGTTGCTAAGAGGTGCATATTTCATAACACATTTTAAACATTTAAAAGACAGCATCAAGCATCTAAAAACTCTGCTGCTTGGTTTTTAGAACGTCCATGACTCCAGAGCATCCCTCTGCTGTGAAACAGCAAGTAACGTGGCAACATGCATTCCACAGGTATCGCCTACGTTCCTGTACGTTCCCTCAGCACACACAGAAGGCAGTGCTGCCCAAGGAGGAGTGCTAATTGCTTCCAGTCTTCATCAGCAGAATTTAGCCTGCTGCCCTTTAAAGGGGCACAGACACGGCAAACTAGTCTCAGGCCAGGTTGCTTCCGAACGGAGAGCTAAATATTAAGCAGATGGTTGACCACGTGGTATGATGACTAAGAACACTGTACTGATACTAAATGAAACTAAAAGAAGGCTTGCTGGATGTTATTGTAACAACTGTATTTCCCAGGACAAGCAAAATTTACCAGCAGGCAGAGAAGATGACAAGGAAAGAAAGCTGACTCACTCGAGCTTCATTTAGCACAAAGCAGCCTCAGAGTAATTCCACAGCAGTTCCCTACAGACCTTCATCAGGTGAACCAGCACAGAGAAACCACGCCTGGTTCCCGAGCTGAAAACCACTGCTGACAACAAAGAACCTGACTAAAAAGCAAATCCAAAACATTGTCCAACTGGTTGTACAGACGCTCAACAAGCGCTCATCAACAGAGGGCGGGAACTTTCTTATGAGTTTTATACCCCTGGAGGTTTTATTTTTCTTGAGTTTCTACATGAGATCAGAGTAATGAGAAGGTTGTGGAGAAATGGCTGAAAAGGCACAGTCAACTCAACAATAACGAGAGGGAAAGGGTTAAAAGATTAACTGCGCGTTTCTCTGTGGCGTGAGTTATGCTTCACGTAGAAGGGTGCTGTAATCCCTTCCCGCTTGCATGTAGAGAGGAGCGTGGCACGCTCCACCCCAAACCACACACCCAAACACGCTTCTGCCATGTTCGCAACAGCATTTTTGAACACCTTCCAGCAGCCTGAATTCAGAGTAAAGGCATGTGACTAAATGTCAGACTAGACCCTTTGAAGAGCCACAGTATACACAATGCAGTGGATGTAATATATACGCACGCACACACACGTGAGGAGTTTCTTGGTAGTATTTTTGGGAGTGGAAGGAGCTAGTGATTGAATCTGTTCTGATCCACTTTACAGTAACTTCAGAGAAAAAGAAAACAAGGGTTTCATGTTGAATCAGCAAAACGAATCAGTAGCATGGGGTTGAAGACGAAAATAATTCTCAAATGTACGAACAGGAAAGTTTAACAACATATGTAAAGCTGTATTAAATGCGTATTTGACCCTGAAACAGTATCGCATTTACATAACACATCCAGTTTTTTTGCTCACAAAAATCATCAAGAGTGCAAAAAATTGGAAAACATGTCTTACTGCAAGAGGTACAAAGAAAAGCCACCATTTGATTGTTCCAGCTGTCACTAAGATGATGTCATCTTCCAAAGTTTTAAAAACATTTACAAGAGAAACACCTGAAAACTGAAGGCCCCTCCAATTCCCCAGTCCAACCAACAGTCACGGAACCTGGCACTACCTCTGTGGACTGAAAAGAGGCAGGCTGAGGCTGCAATGACACAGATAACATTTAACTGTCACCACCAAAGAGCTTTCCAAGAAGGACAGGTCCTTCGCTACTA